>CAJVPQ010000206.1:0-34537 GCA_910591825.1 Funneliformis caledonium
TAATATTTAATAAATTTAATAAATATAATATATCAATTTTATATACTTATTTGATTGAATTAATACCAAATTGAGGCTAATTTTAGACTGATTTATGGTTATTTAAATTCCGAATTGATGCCAAATAATACTGAATTAAGATCAATTTTAGGCTGATTTATGGTTATTTAAGTTCTGAATTGATGCTGAATAATGTTTTATTAAGGTCAATTTTAAGCCAATTTATGTTATTTAAGTTTTGAATTAATGCCGAATGATGCTGAATTAAGGTCAATTTTAGGCTGATTTATGGTTAAATTTAATCTGAATGGCTATATCTGATTGGAGTCGATCAGCGTCTATCAACATCTGAATTATTACCGAATTGAGACCAGTTTTAGGCTGATTTATGGTTGAATTTAAGTTCTGAATGGCCATATCTGATTGGGGTCAGTCAGCGTCTATCGACACCTGTTTGTGCCAATCAGAAAACATGGCAAATCAGCCATAAATAGTATCAAAATCAGCCTAAAATCGGCCATCTGATTTTTAGCTGATTTGGACTATTTCGACTAATGTTAGGAGTGCATTTGTTGAACTTAAGTTTGTGTTTGATAAAAATACGAATGCGAGAGAACAAGGCAAGGCATTCTTTTTGTGAAAAAATAATAAGTTGAGATCAGTATTCAAGCTGAGGAATAAGAACTTGGTTGTAAAGATATTTAAGTTGTTTGTCTATTATAGGCTTAGTGTTGAGTTTCAAGATAAAATCAGTGATCTCATTTTCTAATTATTGTTTGACAAACTTTTTGTTATATAGAGCTAAAATCCAGACATTTAGATATCTGGTTGATTCATTGGGTTTTTTTATTAATATAGTTACTGGACTATTCAAATAGGTGCTGTGAAATGATATATCATTTGTTGTTGCTTCAGAAGTTACTATAAAGGATTTTTTCAAGTTCACTTGCATTGAGTTAAGATTAAAAAAGGATTGCGCAATATCAAAAATATTTTTTAATTTAGTGCAACTATCAGTAATCCAAATTGTATCATCCATATATACTGAATTGAAAATGGAAGTTGTGATAGATTTTGTTTTCATATTATTAATATTAGGAGATCATAATATATCTAAAGTATAACCTAGGTTGAAATTTTGCATATGAAAGAGAAGAGGATCATAATAGATAACCCATAGAAGTAGAAAAATGACCTCTTCTTGATCAATGCCAACAAGGACGTCATAGAAATCAGTATTACCATATATGATGAAGACACTATTTTTTCTGTTGAGAAATAAATTGGTAATGAGCATTATAAAAGACTGAAATTTTTAGTCTGTGAAGAGCTTTCATTAACATATGAATATTGACTTGATCATATGCTTTAGACATATCTTGAAACAGTATATAAATGTCTAATTTGAAATACTCAAGCATTTTCTTTTTTAGATGGTAAAATTCTAAAATATTATTAACTATATATAAGGGTTTTAGTGTCGATTGATATGGTAAACTAGCAAAGTTAAGTCCTTTAAGAACTTTGTTCTTGAAAAAATATCTTGTAGTCATTGATTTAATAATTTGATAAATACTTTTCTGGCTGTTTCAAGTAGTGTAATTGGACTGGTATTGTCAAGTTGACAATTCCACAGTTTAGGCTTTGAAATTGAATATATGTAAGCTAAATTCTACTGTGTTGAAGTAAATTTATTAATTAGGCATGCACAAATAATATTGTAAAGGAAATTTTTACATTTTGAATCTAGTTTCTTTAATAGCTCATTAGTAATCTTTGATAGGCCTGGAGTTTTTTGATCAGGTAAGTGTTTAATAATATTATTCTATTCATCAATCGATAGGAGATCCATGAGAGTGTCATAAGCATCTTTAGGAATGTTATCAATAGGATCATAGTATCTTTTTCAAATAGACCAATTTGAAGAGAAATTATCATTGCTTGGATCTGTGATGATTTTATTTGTAAAGCTAATGACAGATTGAAAATGTTGTGCAATATAATATTTTATAGCATCAGGATCTAAAGCTAAATGCTGATCGGGTGTATTATAATTTATCAAAATACGGTCTAGTACAATGGCCTTTCTGTTTCTTTCTAAAAAGAAATCTATCATCTTTGTAGAAGCATCTTTGAAATTATCGACACGTCTTTGAATGAATTGATGTATGCGATCATTATTTCTTTTTGACTAGTGATAAGTTATTTTGCATGTAATAGTTTTAGAATATCATGTTTTAGTTCATGTAAATATAGGAGTAGGCAGTTATTATTATAATGTCCATCTAGTGAACTAGAAAAAATGAGATGTTCAGCTGCAGTTTTGAGAATAAAATTGTGGTCTGTGAATGAAATAAGAAAGAAATTTCATGAAATACTGTTAAAAAAAGAAGAGGATAGAGAAAAAATTTTGCATTGATAATAAAATTTTTAAATTTTATTAATTTGTTTGTGAATTGAGGAATTTAAATATGAGTAAAGGGAGTTGTGATGAGCTGATATGGTTTATTTTGAAATGTGTTTAAATGCTGACTTCATAATAGTTTAGGTAAAAAACTTTTATGCTTATTGATTAAATTGTTAGAAGTGCAAAGTTCTTGGATGGAAATATCGTTAAATTTAGTATTTTATTTAAGTAATAGGTCAGCTTTATCTGAAAAAAAATCCTAATAAAGATATGTAGTCTTATCATAGAGGAAGGACTGTTTTGTGATTTTGTGTTACTTTTGATAGGCTGAGAATGTTTGAGAAAAAAAAATTTTTTTATAAAGAGTAATCAGTAATGGATAGTGATCAGTTGAATAAAGATAACAGGAGTCATTTAAAACGTGAAATGAAGTGAAATCATGTGATAGATTAGTGGAAGTGAAAATGTAGTCTATATGGGAAGTTAAATTATAGGAAGAAGAGGAATGGAACATAGGAGGGTATGTGGATTGGAAGGGGGTGAGAGTGTGAATGAAACCAAGGTTAATGATATTATAAAGAAAATTTTGCAGCTGCTTTTGAAGTTTAGATCTATATTTTCTACTTATGTCTATATTAAAATCTCCTATTAGAGTAATATAAAAATTATAACGTAAACTATTTATTAAAATTTTCATCAGTTTTTTTTAGACTTGAAGACAATATCAGTAATCTTTTTTATTATGATAAGAAGCAGGTAAATAAACTTGAATAACCCGAAGTTTGAATTTGTTTTTGAATTGAAAATCAAGATAAATAATACGATCAAAAAATGAAGCTTGATTAAAAATATGTATGCTCAAATTGTTATGAATTATCAAACTGACACCTTAACAGTTTTATGATGATTGGAAGAATGAAAAAAATATTTTATGAAGGTTCTTGTTAAAAAAGGAGTCAATATTTTGAAGTTTAGATTCTGATGAACAGTTTCTAACATTATGTATTGCAAAGGAAATGAGGTTCAGGTTATTGATAATATTTGTGAAAAAATCGTTTGAAAGAAAATTATTATTATGAGAATTCGTATAATGCGATCCTATATTATTATTAGTTAGTTGTACACTCATTTAGAAGAGGAAGGGAGCGTTTGAAAGATCTGTTGGATGCTATTTACAATATCTTTAATTTCAGATCGGAATTCTATAAATTGATTCTCTAAACTGGTAACTTTATCTAGAAGAGATGTATTAGTCGAAGGATTTGAAGGAGGTCAATTATGTGATAAATCGAGTGGTGGTTCTGGAGACTCATCAAAGTCTATTTCATTATTGTATATGCCTTTAGTATGAATAATATTGTTACATTTTTTCAATTTAATTATGCGATAAACTATGTCCTCTTAGTTTTCTTGGAGAATAATGATTTCATTTTTTGCTGTAATAATTTTGTCATTAAAAATGATCAGCTTATTATCTATATTATTCAAACGTTTTAAAATATCATTTAAAGCTGTAGAAACATCTGATATTTGTTGTTGATACTTAGGATTCTTAGTGGTTTTTAGAGCATTAGTGTATGAACTTTGTTGACTTTAGTTTGATTGTGCCTTTACAGTATGCATATTGGTTTTCCAAGGATGTTTGTAAGTGGCAGGTTTGAAATGATTGTATAATTGCCTATATAGGTTTGAAGGTCTTTAAGGGGTATAGTCTTTAGCTTCATATTTAGGGTTGCTACATCTTCTACAGTGAGGAGCAGCAGGATTGACCTAGAATAAAACATTTGATTTAAATTTGTATTGAGATTTGATCGCAGAGTCATAATCATCTTAATTGTCAAAGTTAAATATACACGTAAGGACGATTACGATATTAGATATCACGTGGTATAAAACATGTTTTTGCTTTAATAGACTCAAGAAAGGTTAATAAATCTCATTGTGTCATGTTGAATGGTAATCCAGTTAGTTTTAATTCAAATTGTTGTCGTAGGATTAATTTTATAGCATCAAGGTCAGTAGGTTCAATTCGTACTGTAAAATCTAATAATGGTAAAGATCATATGTTATTGTAAAAGGATTTTATAGTATCAGATGATTTGTAGACTATAAATGCAATTTGCCAGGGGCCTCTGGTAATTATTAAAAATCTGGCAATAGTATCCCGTTATTGGAAAAAATTTTGTATTACATCTAATTTGATAAATAAGGAAATATCATTAACTTTAATGCATTTGCCTTTTTCGGTATCTATCCATTGTTTTTTAGCGGATGGATTAGCGATCACAAACACAGTATTGTGTTGTGTCTCCTGAACTTTTATAACAGCATGTATAAGTTAGTTAAAAGTTTGAAAATAAACAAAGAACTTTTTTAATTTGAAGTTGTACAAAGTTCTTTGATAGCCAGAAAAGTTAATGAAAAGCCTATTGATAAAATTTCTTTTATCAGTGATAGATTTATCAGTGATATTTGTAACATTATCAGATGTAAAAAAACGTGTTAGTGAGGTAATAATGTTAAAAGTAATATCTTTCGCGTTAGTATCACATGATTGGTCAAAATCATTTACATTGTTTTCAACTTAGTCAGCTTAAGAGAATTGTTTATTCTTTCTTTGTCAATGAAAGATGTAGATGAAGATTGACTAGTATTATTTGTTGTGTTCTTTGCATATATAGAATCATTTGTGCTAGCTCTTTGTGATGAAGAAAGTGAAGTTTTTTTAGCAGAATCTATTTCTATTTCATAGACTTTGGAGTCTTTAAAACAAAGTTATTTTGGAAAGTGATAGAAGTGAGTTGCATAGTATTTGGTATTGGTTGAGTGATATTTGGAGTTTCTGTAACTGTTAGAGTAGTATTTGGAGTTTCTATAGCTGTTGGAGTGATATTAGGTTTTGGAGTTTCAATTTTTTGTCTTTTTGTAACTTTAATAACTGTATCATTATTATTGTTCTTTTTGTGTTCATTAGAGGATGAAGTACTAGGTTCTTTACTAGTTTCTAAAGAGTTTGAAGTAGTTTTATTATAAGGTTCAGGTTTTTTTCGTACGTACTTTGTTTTCTAGTTGTTGGAGACATTTGGTCAAAAAGATCAGTGAAAAGAGTTTTTTATTTTTTTTATATTGATAATTATTAATTTTAAAAGTTTAAAAATATTACTATTAGATACATTATAATATGATAAATCTAAAAATTTATTTCATTTTTTTATAATTATTAGATATCAAAATATTTAAGTTTTTAAAATGTTTTAAATACTTATAGTTTAAGAGATAAAATTTATTATGAAGAATAACTTTAATAATTATAATTTTTATTTAATTAGTTTGCAATTATATGAATTTTTTAAAAAAAAATATTATAATAAATTTTTTAAAGTTTAATTTCAAAAATTGAATTATTCAAACTTCTTAATAAACTTAAAATTTCTTCTAATAAAGTTGATAAAAAATATATTTAATTATTTTTTATATAATTACTATATTATTAAAATTAATATTTAATATTTTATTAAGAAAATTAATATTTTTTTTTAAGTTTGTAAACAAATTTACTTGTTAAATAATCTAAAGGATAAATAGTTTCAACTTTTATTTTTATTTTATAATAATAATCTTAATCTTATAATTACAATTTAATAATTTAGAAAAAAATTATTATTGATTCATCATTCTTAAAATATAATACATTTGCAAGAATAATAGTAATAGTAATTATTGCATAAATTGTAACAAAGATTATTTTTTAGTTAACTTTCTATATGATTTTGTAAAAATAGAAATTGATAAATATTTGTTAGTATAAATGTGAAATACATTAAGTATCTTAATAAAACAAATAATTTCTAATAAATGTACTGTTTCTTCTGCAATAACTTTTAATAAATCAATTTTTGATTATAAAACATTTTATTTTTTTCTTTTCTTAAAATCAAGTTATCATAAATTTTTATTATTCCAAAAATAATTGTCTTGAAATAATAATAATGATCATTAATAAACTTAAAAATTGTTACATATACAAAAATTTTACTTACCTATGTTACCAATATTAAGTAAATTACTAACATTAGGTAGATTACTGATATTAGGATTTATCATATTAATTTTATTAAGAAATTATTTTAGATTGTATTGAAAGATGAGAAAAATGTTTATAAAAAAACATATATTTTTATTTATTAAGTATAAATTTTAAGTTAATTTTTTTTAGTTTTAAAATCTAATATATTTAAAAGTTATTAAATTACTATTAGATTTATAAGAACTCTAAAATTCTATTATCTGGCATATTTAAATTCCAGTAAAGTTGTGTTTAGACTTAAGTTTTAATTAGAACCTACTTGATGATATTGATCTGAAGATTGCTATTAGATTATAGATATCTAGAATTTTAGATCTGATATTTTTAAACCTTCAGAATTACTGATGAAAGGATATTTCAACCATAAGGATTATCACTTTTTTATTTTTATCATAACAATCAGAATCACTATAACTTCTGCCTGTAATTAATAATCTTTTAACATATGATCAGAAAGTCTAGGATGAAACAACCTTACAAAGCTTATATTATAGGAATTATCATTCTATATAGAACTTAGAAAGATAGATAATAATCATATCTATATTATCAAATACACTTAGAAATTGAATTTAACCTTTATCTTAAATGATTATTCAATTAAATGAAGTTGTGATAATGCAATGCAATCTATTATTATTATAATCCTTTGCGGAATACCCAATCTACTAATTAATAGTTAATTACTTTCTTATTTGTGTAAGAACCTTAAATTTGAAGATGTAAAACAGTATCTATTATAAACCTATCAGCAAAGACCAAAGTTTTTATCGATCCCTAACTTTGTTTGTATTCACTTATTCTTTAAACCCAGTATTCAATGTCAATTGATAGATCAATTGACCAGTTTCTAATGCATATAAGTATATACACCCATGTATTCAGTTCTTATAATAATCATACAGAGAACCTGTGACTATTGCAATAGGTTTGTCAACTGAACGGGACGCCGATCCCCTGAATTTTATGTCACATGAATAATGTCGATCAAAAATCATGACATTTTATAGATAACTGATACACACAGAATATGTTAATCTTTTTTTTTTGAAAAAACAAAGTGGAATATGTGACTTTATATAATGAAGTCTATTAATATAATCCATCTTTTTCTAATTTAAAGAGACATTTTAGTGTAATAAATAAAAATATAAGAAACTTAAAAATTGCATTTTCCCTAGCAAAAGTTGATATATTAAAGTAATAATCAAGTAATAACAGTTGGCTTGGCACGTCCTGTAAATTCTTGCAACTTTGAAATTTGCAATGCAACATCAATTAATGGCTTCAAAGCTTCTTGAGTGTCAGATTCATACTCCGAAACATTTTGAGAATATTTTTCTACATATAATCTAATCGTTGCACCTTGACTTCCTGTACCACTCAGTCGAATGACAATTCGTGAACCATCAGTAAATATAATACGGACACCCTTTGAATTACATAAAAATTAGTAATTTTAAGATAAAATAAAGCTTATAAATAATACAAATTACCTGATTTTTAGATACGCTTCCATCAATTGGATCACAGTATTCGAAATCATCAGCTTCTTTAACCGTAAATTGACCGAAGGTTTTCCCAATAAAGTCATCTTTACCCACTCCAATCAAATGGCGAAGGTGTTCAACCATTTTATTAGCGCATTCACTTTCAACTTCCTCATAGTCATATCTAATATCAGATTGAAAAAGTCAATAAGCATATCAATATTTATGTAATCTTCCTAAAAAAAATGTATATTTACCTAGAAAAAAAGTTGCGTCCATAAATTTGATAATGTTCAAGAAGAATTTCTTTAATACCAACACCTGGTCTCTTTTCATTTACCGCAGCTATAATGTTAAGCCACGCTATTGCACATATCAATATGATTTAATTAGTTAGATATTTTTAATAAAATAATAATTCAAATATGCATACTAACCCACAATAGCCCATACACCATCTTTTTCACGAATGTGGTCAGAACCAGTACCAAAACTTTCTTCGCCGCAGATTGATAAACGACCCGCGTCCATAAGATTACCGAAAAATTTCCAACCTGCAAGGATATATTCATATCATAAAAGAAATTATTATTACATAAAAAAAAAAAAAAAAAGATAAATGATATGATATATTGAATAGAATAAAATATTATATAGCTTACCAGTGGGTACTTCAAAAATTTCCAGCCCTTTTTTTTTCGCAACTAAGTCAATAGCTGCACTTGTTGGCATGCTGCGTGCCAAACCTTTAACACCAGTTTTTTGGAAATATGGAATAACTTCAGCATGAGCTGCAATAACAGCTACCGAATCTGATGGTGTGACGAAAGCATTTTTCCCGTAAATCATATTACGATCGCCATCACCGTCAGAGGCAGCTCCGAAATTGACATTTTCTCTTTCAACGCGTTCGACTAGACTATGAGCGTAGGTTAAGTTGGGGTCAGGATGACTACCACCAAAATCGGGTAATGGTGTGCAATTTTGTATGGAAGAACGTGAAAGACCAAGTTCCTCAACAAAAATCCGCTCAGCATAAGGTCCCGTTACTTGAATAAATAAAAAAAATATTATTACAATAAATGTTTATTATAAAATAAAATCTTCGAAAACTAGCTATTACCTCCATGTAAGCCATCAAAAAGGACTTTAAAATTGGGATTATTCTTAAAGAATTGCTTAATTTGTTCGAAATTGAAAATTTCTTTAAGTAATTGCGCGTAATCATTTACAGAATCCACAATTTCGATAGTAAAACCATCAATTGTTTGAACTCCAATTTTGGATAGATCAATCTAACAAAAAATTATTTATTCAGTGGTTAGGAAGAAGACAGTATATTTTAATATATATATAATAAATCACACCTCAGGCATATCACACATATGATATTTGTTACATTTCTTGGTATATTCGTAAATCAAATTTGTGACACTTTCAGGAGCGGGACCTCCATTGCTAACATTATATTTGATACCAAAATCATTATCGGGGCCTTCAATGAGGAAGAAAAGGAATCAGCTGATAATCACAGCCGAGAATGATTTAAATTCTTCATTATTTACCTCCGGGATTATGAGAAGCCGTCAATAAGATACCGCCGTTGGCTTTACGCTTACGAATAAGATTAGAAGCAGCGGGAGTTGAAAGAATACCATTCTTTCCAATAATTAATTTACTAACCTAAAATGAGGTTATACGAATAATAGTCCATTTCTGTGAGATTCGCGGAGTTTGGTTCAGTTAAAAGTAAATAAGTGTTAACATACTCCATTTCCTGCTGCAACGCGTATGATTATTTGAATAGCTTCCGTAGAAAAATATCGACCGTCTCCACCTACAACAAGGGTAGATTCTTTGGCACCGGGAGAGGGCATTGCATCCAAGGTAGCTTGGATAAAATTTTGTGTGTAATTTTCTTGTTGAAAAATTTTAACTCGCTTTCTTAAGCCACTCGTGCCAGGCTTTTGGCCGTCATATGGAGTAGTGGTAATGCTTTTGACCGGCATTTTGTAAAATTTACCAAGTTGTAAAAATGTAAATAATTTAAAAGAAGTATTTTAAATAGGGATGATATCATAAGAAAATAAATAAAAGGTGATAAAAATCAATCTAGATGATTTCTAATTTTAATCTTTTAGTACGTAAATATGATGGAATGGGATCGACTTATCGTTCGAGGGATCTTATCCGTTCTTGTATCGACTCAATCTTATAAGACGATAACTTCATATTTTTTATTTAAAAGGGTTAATAAATTGCGAGTGGGGAAAATTTGTGCAAAGTGGGACTTGTAATGACTTTATATTTTTGTGAGGGAAAATTTTTTTGATGTATGTTTATGTTTATATATATAATTGATCATTGTTAAAAATAAATAAATAAAACAAACGCCAATGCGGAGGTTTAAGTCACACCTCTATACAATCACTAATTTTGGTGAAACAAAAGTGATTATATGTTAAAATCAAACAGAATCGTTTTTTCATTTCGCGTCAAAAATGAATGATCAGTCAATTTTTAACCGGTTTCGAGCAAATGATGCACCATATGTTGCTTTTCAGGACGATAATGAAGATGATTATGAAGAAGAAGCGTCAAATAGTTATGTATTACGACAAAATACCTCCTCACCGTCTTCTCGAACTCCGTCATTTCCACCTATATCAAATCAAAGACAACAAAGATACCAGCAGTTACCTGATAATGAACATGAAGATCGTTTTTCCGATCAGGATAGTAATGAGGCTCCTCCTTCATTAATTGTAGAGTTGCCTTCACAACCCGCTCAGCGTCATAAGAAATTCAACCCGAAGCCGGGGGCGGATGATATAGAACTAACAATGTGGAAATGGGTTAACGTAGAAAATCTCGATTTATTTCTTGCAAACGTAGGTTATATCAAGAATATTCATTGGGTTTTTCTTTAAAAAAAAAAATTTCTCATTTACGTTTCAAATTAAGTAGATGTAATTAAATTAATTATTCTTTCTTATTATACGAGTCCAGGTTTATTCTTATTATACCGGAAAGGGGATTTATTGTATTTTATTAAGTAGATTTCTAAATTTATTGTAAGTTCCTTTTTCTTTTTTGTTAAACAAAAAAAAAAAAAAACAAATAGATGACATTATTTATTGATGTTTAGAACTATGGGATTTGTGCTTGGATTTTCAACTTTTTTGCTTGGATGCGTAGATTATTCAATAGTTCGTCACAGCGAAAGTTTATCTCAAGTTATAATACCGAATTGTATTGGAAAGTAAGTCAATCAGTATCTTAAAGTGTAAAGATTTTCTTTATTTATTTCATCTTTTTTTTACCTTCAAGATTATCCGGATGGACAAAGTTATTTCTCGTTATATCTACTGGTCTTTGGATCTGGACAATTATTAAATTTGTATTAGATTATCGTGGTTTAAATGACATGTATAATTTTTATACGCATCTCCTTCATATTCCTGATGTGCGTATTTAAAATTTTATTGTTTAGAAAGTATGGTGGTTAATGATCATTTTTTTAATCTTAAAATTTTAATTATTAGGAGGATATGCAAACTGTTTCATGGCAAAGAGTAGTCTCACAGATAATTAAAATAAGAGATAGTAACCCAATAACAAGTTATCAAGTTAATGATCAACCACAACAACGTTTAGATGCTCATAATATTACCAATAGAATCATGCGTCAGGATAATTATTTGATAGCTCTCTTCAATAAGAATATATTAAATTTAACGATACCGATTCCGTTTCTTAGAAAGCAAAATTTCTTGACGAAGACTATGGAGTGGAATTTAAATTGGTGTGTGATGAACTATGTTTTTAATGATCACGGAGAGGTTAGGAAACAATTTGTTAAAAATGTTAAAGATGCGGAAAGAAAAGAGCTAGCTCATAGGTAAGGCACGGAATTAATTGATATGATATGAATTATTGTATAACGACTTTTATATGTAATAATTCTCTTTAATTCTTTAATTATTAAGTTTACGTAACCGAATTGTTTTCATGGGAATTCTTAATTTTGTATTGGCACCTTTTATAATAATTTATCTACTTGTATTTTTCTTTTTCCGATATTTCGAGGTTAGATTAATTTAATATTTTAAATTTATAATTTATTTGTTCATCTCTAAACATTTGATATATATATATTTTTAAAAAAAAATTAGGAATACCGTTCAGACCCTGGCTCTCTTTTTGGTTCGCGTCAATGGACACAATTTGCACGATGGAAATTTAGAGAATTTAATGAACTTCCTCATTTATTTCTTCAAAGACTGCATAATAGCTATAAACCCGCCAATAAATATATTGATCAATTCCCTAAAGCAAAAACTATATTGGTTACAAGGTTTTGTGAATTTATTATTAATTTATCATAAATCGTACTGTTAATAATAAATTAATCCTTTTTAAACCTTCTACAAAAGATTTTTACTTTTTATAATTGGTTCTTTCACAGCCGTATTAATCTTAGCATCTTATATTGATCCCGAGCTTTTTCTCGGCTTCGAAATTACGCCTGGACGTACAGTTTTCTTTTATACTAGCGTTTTGGTACCACTGTTTGCGGTTAGTCGTAACACGATTCCTGATGATCATCTGGTTTTTGATCCAGAAGATAGTTTGAAAATGGTTGTTGAACATACACATTATTCTCCTGATGGTTGGAGAGGACGTTTGCACACAGACGAGGTAAAATTTTATATTTAAAGGATATTTAAAAATTTTTGTGCTTTCATGTATAAATATAATGATTTTATTATTTTAGGTTCGAAGAGAATTTATTCAATTATTTGAACTCAAAGTTACGCTGTATATTCAAGAGATATTTAGTGTTATTTTCACTCCTTTTGTGCTCTGGTATTCTCTTGCAGATTGTAGTCATATCCTTATTTATCGCGTTATTTTGACAGTAGGATAGAGGGATATATGTATTCTTTTCCTTAACTCTAACTTTATTGTACAGCAAATTATAGACTTCTTTCGTGAATTTACCGTTCATGTAGATGGTGTTGGTTATGTTTGCAGTTTCGCGGTTTTCGATTTTAGAAGACATGGCAATGTTAAGGTATATAATGTAGATTATAATGTATGTATGATGTATTAGGTTTATTAATATCAATTTTTAATAATCATTCTTAGTATGGTGCACCAGCATCAGAGGTCGAAGATGAGTATTATCTTTCGAAAGATGGTAAAATGGAAAAAAGCTTTCTGAATTTTAAGGTAACATAAAATTGTCTCTTTTTACAGTTTAAATAATAATATTTTGATAGTAATTATTATTTCATATAACAGGCAAATCATCCAGATTGGGAACCAACAGACCCATTCGGATCTCTTTACCTTAGTCGTTTAACAGAATTTAACAACCAAGTTAACTCGGAACGCCCTAACGCCACGCGCATGTCTGTTGTTGATTCTATTCTTAAAACAAATAATAGTGGAAAACGTAATAGCAATAATAATGTTCATTTTAACGTCTCAAATAATACTTCTCATGCTGGAGTTAAAGGCAATGGTGAGAATTACCAGACACATGCTGGACCATCTCATGCATCACCACACGGACTTTATCGTGGTAATCCGCCACCTTCAAACCCATTGAACGAACATTATGTCAGCGATTTGGGTGACTCATGGATGGGTGGTGTTGGAATATTAAATGAATCAAATGAAGAAGATAACCCACGTAATGATGGTGTAATTGGCTTATTAAACCAATTCTATGATTTTAATAATTCTTCAATGTAAAATAATTAGTATAATGCGTTTTTTTTTTTTTTTTTTCCCTGTGGATGATTCAGTTTGAGAAAATAAAATCCAGGAACATATTTATTGCTGTAACGAAATTCTCCAAACATTTAAATTCAATGCTATATTTTACAAGACAATAGTTATAAGAGATTAATATAAATACAAATTTATTTTATAATACTTAATGCGATATTTATGTTATTACCTTTGAAAGAATTAACCTAATCTAATAATACAGTATAAATGATGTAAATTATATATATATATATATATTGCTTTTTGGTTTTTTTGGTTTTTTTTTTTTTTTTTTTTTGGGAAAATTTTCAATTTATATGCTATTTATCTAATGCATAAATGTTCTTTATACTAAAACCCTCAATAGTAAAAATTAATTAATTAATAAAATATATAAAAAAATTATTTAAATTCTTCATAATATTGATTATAATCAATTGTCCTTTACATATGCTAATGACTTTTTTAATAACGAATTGATTATATAAATCAATATATATATATATATATAGTGTAAAAGAGAGGAAGAAAAAATAAGTAAAATAAGTAAAATAAGTAAATAATAATAATAATAATAATAAAATCATCTAGAGAAAAAATTATATATACATAATGTACGAGAAAATGACAAAAATAACAAAAAAAAAAAAAAAAAAAAAATTACAATACAAAAAAGTTTTTTTTTTGTTTTCTGCTACGTAGGAACAATTTTTTTTTTTAATACAAAAGAAATATAAAGGGAAAATAATGAAAATAAAAATAAAAATAAAAAATTAGAACAAAAAAAAATTTGATGTAAACAATAAAAATATTCTATATACAAAATTTTTCGATTGGTATTATTTGATTCGATTCAATATTGTTTTAAATCATTTTTAAGTGGGAACACCCAAATACTCTCGGCAACAGCGTTCTACCATCAATACATGAATCGGTAAACACTTGCGAGTTGTTGCAACCTCCATGAAAGAAAGTACATGGAATTGATTGAGTACATCCCACATAACGGTAGTACTTTTGTTATCATTTCCTGGGTTATACAAAAGATCCACCTAATTAAGAACAATAAAACAATCATATTTTTTTATTTTTAGATTAAGAATAAAATAATAAAATTTTTTTTCCAAATACGATTACAAAACCTGGTATTTACCTGAATAGTGTTAAATACAGCCTCATTATTGTTCATTTCAATTAGAAAGCCTGTCATTTCAGATCGAAAGTCTTTACTTGGAATAGGATTACTTAAAACCATGCCAAATACTTTTGAATTCTGCACATTTTCATCCAGCGTCGGTTTAATGTCAAATGCGGTATCTAGATTAACGCTAAAGATAGGCATTATTCCTTTAGTAACTTCCACCCATACTATTAATTTTATAAACAAAAAAAAAAGGAAAACCATTAATTATAATTCATAGTTATAAGAATTAGATTATATGAGAATTATTATTTACAATTTTTTTCTTCCTTATCCATAATTCCGGTTTTGGTAATTATAACTTGTCTAAAGCCACCCGTGTGCTTACTAAAAGCGCAGGTCCTACTCCAAGCTTCTCTATATAAAGATTCTAGGCTGGTTTGATTTTTATTATCATAAGTTGGAATTGAGTAACTTCCTAGCCTTTTACCTTCCATATCAACCCAAACTATGATACAAATGCGTTGATCAAAGCTAAAACCATAGCACATGTGTAAAATCTTGTTGTATTTAACAAGTTCTTTGACTGGAGGGGCTTTTTTGGACAACTGGAAACTGACGGAAACGACGGAAGGTTTAGGTAAGATAAAAAGTGGTCGATAAGACTTTGAACGAGTGTATACACTGAAAGCCAAATCCCTTAGAACAGGCCTTAGTTTGAATGGTCTAATACAATTCTTATCGAATCGAACAATGTGATCAATCGGTATGAGTTGTGGAATTACATTGTTCAATCCGTTTTTTGAGACAGATTTCAATGAATTTTCAAGTGACGTGTAAAGTTTAGCATAACACTTAAATATATCATAACTAGCCGTCGGGTGATCAAAAGGGTTGACGAGATATATTACGAGTTGCGTCTTCCCAGAGTTATCAATTAGTGGTGCCAATGAACGACCTTAAAAATCATTTATAATAAAATGTTAGTGCTAGCTAATGAAATGGTATTAATTTTAAATCCTAAAAATGAATTATTACATACCAAAATTATCACAAGTTGTTTCATAACTGCGAATCATGCGATCCAGTTCTGTTTCCTGACTTGACGCTACTAATCAATGAATGTACATGTAAGGATCTTAGTTAATGAAAGAACTTTTTAAAAGTTATAAAGTATTAGCATAAAAATTTTTATTACATTGAATGGGTACCATGCCCTGTTTGAAACTTTTCATAGTTGCAGGTTCATGTTTTCCTAAAACACAGTGAAGCTTTATTATAAAATTTTAAAATATAACCGATTAGAAATTAAATTTACCATTTTTTAAAAAAATAAAATGAAATGAAATAAATAGATTGGTAAAATAAACGAAATTGGAATAAATACCTCATACTGGACCCGCAGTTCATTGAAAAAATTCTCCACATGAAATTTTAGTGACTCGCTATCCGGATAGAAAACAAAGTATTTAATATCCTTTCTATCGGCAAAAGGAGTGAGGTTGTGCTTATCCCAATACTTGACGATCTCCGGGGAAGTCTCGATAAGAAATTCATCAGCACAGACAATTACATCAGGTGTCTTGAACGCTTGGAAATTAGGCTCCGAATCCTTATTATCCGTAGCTTTTAATTAAATAATAAAAGTTCATTATGAGATGATAAAAAAAAAGCAATTATAAACAAGAGAAAAAGAAAAGTATATATTTACCATTTAAGTTATAATAATCTTGAACAGACAACGGCCCAATAACAGACAACTTTGAATGCTTTTCTGGAAGTGGAAATTGATCAGAAATTTCTTCAACAGCCTTCTTTAATGACATAGTGATTTCTTGTCGCTCTGATGGAAGAGCCGAAGATGTAGGAAGATCTATAGAAATTAAAAATATATAAAAATTTAAGTAATCAAAATCTATCATTAATAACGATGATGATATATGTATATCTACATATTTGAGAAAATATTTACCACCATCAAGAATTTCTAAAATCCGCCTGCGTGATTCAATAAACTCAAATGTACTCTCGCCATCACCATGGATTCCTGCGCCAAAAGGATACGAACCACCAACTATTTGTTCCCGAAGGAACTGTAATGCTAATTTGGATAATTTATCATTGCAAACTTCGCGATCTGTCGAGCGTCGAAGTTGCCGTCGCTCATGAAGATCGTAAACATTAAATATCATACTTAGACGTCCAGCATTTAAGAAATCTAGCTCGCGGCGATTTGAAACATCAAAATTATTCGCAAGAGCGTCAAATTCAAGATCTGAATCACTGTCGGTTTCTGTTTCAGATTCAGAAGACTCACTTTCGCTACTCTCACTAGTACAATGAGTATTTCTTTCACTCGAAGAATATTCATAATCCTCCTTTTTGTGCCTTTTTTGCCTATAAAATTGATTTGAATTATCATCTGACGATTTGGATTTTTTGGCTTCGACAACCCAAGCAGGCTTATATTCTGGAGTATATAAGAAATCTCGCTTTCGTTTTTTACGGTTTGTAGAATGACAAAACTTCCCTCCAGGCATATATTTAGACATGTCAACTTCGTTGTGAAATATTAATGGAGAATAATCTTCGGGACAATATCTGAACTTAACTTTGCTTATCTCAAGTTTAATTTCATGATCAATTTTTTGTTGATTGTGCTCGACTAAAGTAGTTTGATTTTGAACAATAGATGGAGAGTCTTCATTAGTTGTAGATAAATAAGGTGAAGTCGTATGATAGTTTGTTGTCGACGAAATTGTTTGCGGCTTTAATCAAAAATTGAAACGTTAATTTTAAAACTTATTAATACAACAAGTAAACTATTTATTTAAAAATAACCACTTACGTTTTTGTCAAAAGAATCGAAATCGGACTGCATAATTTCACCCTCGATATCAATATAATCCAGCATAATTTCTGATTCTAGAGCACTGAGATCGGGTAGGTGTAATATCTCGTCATTTTGTAGCTGCTGTAGTTGAACATCATTGGACGGCATAACATCCGGGGGTGAAGGATAAGCCTTTGTTTCGCCCGAAGATCTCTTCTTTGAGGACCGGTTGGCACCCAAACTATGTCCTGGCGAGCTGGCACTTGATGTGCCATTACCCATTCCAGGAGTATTAGGTGTCATTGTATCTACGCCAGGAGATGATGCGTTTAAATCATTGGGATTTTTATGTTTTAAGATCTGCGTAATATCTTTTGAATGATCACTATACTGCCATCTTTCGCTTGGCTTAGACCTTTGTTCGATAACATTACTAAAAACTTCTGGTAACATCCCTGAATCTTGAGCCTCCCAACGATAGCTATTATTGATATCTGTTATAACGTAAATACCCTTTGCAGGGTATGGAAGTTCTTTGGTAGTATTGTCATACGTTATTCGTATATGCACTAATGGGGGTATCGATATGTCATCTTCTAGATTTGACAGGTCCAGCCCAAATAAAGTTTTGAATTCGTTCAAGACAACTGCAATATCATCAGATTCATAACGACGATATGGTAAAAGAGTTGCCCTAATTCCTGTGGGCACCAACAAGACTTGTACTTCCTCTGACGTTGAAGAAAAATCAAATGATGATAATGGACGCAAACTTTGATATTTGATAACTGGCTTCATAACCAAATTAGTAGGCGCGATGTGAATATGGTATTTACAAGACAGTATGCTAGAAGAGATTTTTTTTTTTTTAAAAAAAAAAAAATTAGAAAGGTATTCAAATTCAATAAATGAATTGAAACTATCCAAATCCAAAACTTACCTTTCGTACACTTTTTGTTGATATTTCGGAAATAAATGCGACTCCCCAATCGGGACTGCACCTTTCCCTATTAATTTTCTATTATTATTTTTGAAAAATGAGCTTTTATGATGAATTTCAAAAAAAAAAAAAAAAAAAAAAGATGTAAATAATTTGTAATATAAAGATATTTTACCGGCTTATTATATTTTTTAATGACCTTATAAACAGGTCAAATTGTATTGATGAACTTTCAAAGCTCTCCCAGTTAAATACTCCGCAACCTGCATATTCAAGGTCTACAAAAAAATAATTATTAATTAAATTAGATAAATACACAAAACGATGTATGAGAAAATTAATGAAGTCAAATGACAAATGAAATAATTTATATATATAAATCTAAATTCTTACCCTCAAGCCGAGTTGAATTGCTTAGGACCGAAGGACGATCTTCAGCATCTCCGAGCCAGAAGACATACAACTCTCGGACCAACGTTTTATCGGTGAATACTATTTCAAAGTTATTTTCTCTTTCGTCCTTAAATTTCCACGTACACGGTATACCATTCTCTAATAATATCAAATAGTTAACGATTATCGGATCGTAGATACATGATAGACTGTCGAATTCAGTTGAGGACGACGACGACGACCGTTGTGGGGCGGAAGTGACAAAGGAGTGGAGTTTGTCTCCAGAACAAGTATAAGTGTAATTGCACCAGCTCACTTTGGTTATTTCTGACTAGAAAGTAGCAAAAGAAAAAAAAAATTATTTTAATTCGATATAAGGATAAGTTGAAAAACGAGAATAATTTAATTTTTTCAAGGAAAATTATAAATACCACTGTAAGAACATTTGTTGTGGCGGATTCAATCGGAGATATTTTGTGAGAGGAATCCATTTGACTATTAACTAGGTAAATGATTGACCTGGTCGTAGGTGTATGAATATTTTCTCAGCAGGAGAGGGGGGTTTAAGTTGCTGAAAATGAAAGTGACAGGCACTCAAAAGTAATAACTTAAAAGATACAATGATTATTTCAGTCAAAAGAATATATTTTCATGCTGCCTTTTTCAACTGTAACACAGGGCTCAATACAAAAAAAACAGTGGCGAAACTTTCCTTTTTAAAAATTAAAAACTGACACGCCCTTGCGATGAAATATAAATTTTTTTTTTTATTTCAACAATTCAAACAATTGTGTGACAAAAAAAGTTGAATTAAGTTACACTAATTAAAAAATTTTCCATTTAAATCTTGTCTGCGGATACCTGGCCTGTTACATCTTTTTTTTTTTTTTTTTTGACTATATGCATCACTGTTCATTTTTCCGTTAAAATCATAAAATGGCACAGAATGTATTTATTGTAGCTGCTAAAAGTGATTCTTTTAATTTAATTTTTAATTTAATTTAATTTAATTTATTTTTTTAATTATAAGTAAATTTTTAACATTACGCTTCACTATACTCATATAAGGAACTGCCTTTGGAGCTTTTGGTGGTACGCTAAAGAATTATACAGGTACATATTCATTTTTCTAATTTTGATGATCTGCATTTTCTTATTTAAAAATCGTTCAAAAACATTACAGCGACCGAACTTGGTGGAATTGCTGCAAAGGCTGCTGTTAATACTTTACCAAAAGACGTTCCAATTGATTCCGTGATATTTGGTAACGTTTGCCATACCGATAGCACCGCGGCTTATTTAGCTCGTCATGTTGGACATCGTGCTGGCTTGCCTGTTCATGTGCCAGCATTAACGATAAATCGATTGTGTGGTAGTGGATTTCAATCAGTTATTAATGCCGTTCATGAAATTCGAGTTGGTGATGCAAATGTTGTATTAACTGGTGGAACGGAAAGTATGAGTAAATCGCCTTATACCCTTAATGACGCCCGTTGGGGAACTCGTTATGGGGTTGATCTCAAGTTAGAGGATTCGTTGGCTGCTGCTTTGGTTGATCAATATCCGTCAAAAACACCGATGGGTATTACAGCTGAAAATCTAGGCGAGAAATATAATATTACTCGTGAACAAGCGGATGAATACGCGTTAAGTAGTCAAAAACGTTGGGCGGCTGGTAAATATTAATCGTTCCCTTATTATGTCTTCACGCATAGTTTTCATTCTAATATTCTTTTTTTTTTTTTTTTTTACGAAAATATAGCTAATGAAGCCGGACGGTTTAAACAAGAAATTGTACCTATTGAAATTAAAACGAGAAAGGGTGTTGAAATATTTGACACGGATGAACATCCTCGTCCAAAAACTACGATAGAATCACTTGCAAAGCTTGCTCCAGTATTTAAAAAAGATGTCGGCCTCGTTACTGCTGGCAACGCCTCTGGCATAAGTGATGGTGCCGGAGCGATAATCGTTGCTGGTGAAAATGCTGTAAAGGAATTCAAGTTAACTCCTTTAGCGAGAATCGTTAGTTATTTCTCAACGGGGGTCGAACCTACCATTATGGGAATTGGTCCGGTTCCTGCTATAAGAAGGGTTTTAGAGAAAGTCAAATTGAATCTTAATGATATTGGACTAATTGAAGTTAACGAAGCTTTTGCTGCTCAATATTTAGCCGTGGAAAAAGAATTAGGATTAGATCGTAGCATTACAAATGCTAATGGTGGAGCTATCGCTTTGGGTCATCCACTTGCTGCGTCAGGTTCTCGCATCTTGGCGCATTTGGTTAATGAGTTACATAGAACCAAAATACAATATGCCATTGGATCCGCTTGTATTGGTGGCGGTCAAGGTTCTTATTCTTTTTCATTTTACCCTTTTTTTTTTAAAAAAAAAAAAATAAATAAATAAAATAAAATAAACTAACGTATAATAATCTTTCTTAGGTATTGCGGTTATCCTTGAACGCGTTTAAAATTAGTGATTGCTTTTGTGCAGGTGTTTATAATTATTTATTCTTCGGACAATTTGTTAACGAGAAAGGATTAAAAACGATATGCTTATCTAAAAATAGATTGTTTGACTTTATTTGATTGATTTGCAAACGAATCGAGATTTACATAAATAATTGACAAATTAAAAAGTCTATCTTTTAATTAATTAATAAATAGTCTAAATTTATAAATTTTAATTAAAGTTTTTTAAGATTAACCCATATATTCTACAGTTGGTCTAGCAACACTACTTTGTCCACCGGATCTAGCTCTTAATATAACTTTGCTCATCCATTCTTTTCCTTGCATTTCAATCAATCTTGAAATTGCCCTTTCAAAAGCAAATACTTCTTCTTCACCTGTAAATATAGGTGAATTTTTATTTTGTTCTCTTTTCTCTAAATCTAATTCAACATCATCGAATAATGTGTGATGGTGCGCTGAGGATTGAGGATTTAATAACGCTGAATGTGATGAGGATTCTACCGTGAATAACTGATGAATTGATGTTTCTGCCGAGCAAATTAACGTTGTCTAATTTAAATTCATTATATGGTAATTAAAAGATATAAAAATAAAAATAGTAATAAAATAACATAAAATAGATGATCCAACCTTGGTGTCATATAAAGCATCAATCAGTGTAATAAATCTTCTCGCTTCATTTTTCAATACCAGATTCATCTGTGGGATATCAGTCAAAATAATTGTGTTATAAAATTTCACCAATTCTAAATAATCAGCAGCGCTTAAAGGTTGACAACATAATTCTTGAAAAGTAAATTTCGCTATATCATCACAAGATTCTGGGACCAATAAATGTCTACCGAGAAATTCCAACTTTCTCTGGGTAACTTTACGATTTTTCGTTAACATTTTAAAGATGGCATTTATGGATTGCGAAGTTTGAGAGTTCAACGGGTAAAAATATGCACCGGATGTTTCTTTTTGGAGTCTACGATAATCGGTACCGGAATCAAGTGTTTGAATTTGACACCTTTGTTTTATGAGTTCAATGCATGGGATGAAACTTTTTCGCTGTATTCCATTTTTATAAAGATCATCAGGATGACGGTTCGAAGTTGTTATGATAACCACACCACGTTTAAATAATTCATCGAAAAGACGACGTAAAATCATAGCGTCCGCGATATCTGTTACTTGAAATTCATCAAAACAAAGGATTATTGCATTTTTTGCTAAATCTGACGCGATCGGTGGGATTGGATCATAAGTTTCATAATTTGTTTGCTTTAAACGGTGAATACGAGCATGTACATCCAACATGAAAGCATGAAAATGCACACGACGTTTACGCTTCTTTGGTAACGTATCATAGAACAGATCCATTAACATTGTCTTTCCGCTTCCCACATCTCCATATAAATATAATCCTTTTGGGCTATTAACAGAATTGTTTTTAATTGACGCGCTAAACAATTTAGATATCTATAGTGAACGATAGATAGGTGAAATGAATATGTATTTATATCTTATCTTAATCAAAAATATGTTTGATCTAACGAGTTAAAAAACGGATTTAATTACTTTGCCGAAAATTGATTCGTCATTCACTTCATCCCTCACGTCAGAGACAAATGGTGGATCATAATTCAATAGTCGATCGTGCATATCTTGTAAAATATTTATAATACTACGTTGAAATGAATCCTCTCTTACCATTCCTGAGGCAACTAGCGCATTATATCGTGAAACGGGTCCGCCTTTATAAATAATTTACATGTTAAACCTTTTTGTATAAATAATTCAAATCAAGTTCAATTGAAATCTTTACTTTTCGATATCGAAGTATTTTCTAATAAATGTTTAGACCTTAGAGACCTCAAATTTGTCTCGTCAACAACAAGACCTCCAAAGGAAGTTGCGAATCGTCTTTTGAATTTAGATTCGATCGATCGTAATATTAAAGTGTCGCGTGTCTTTGAAACACCATAAATCCTACAAAAGAAATTGGTTAAGTATGATGGTTGTGATCTACTACTACTATGATACCGCTTTATCGTTCTGCACAATCCAGAAATTAATTTCATTGGTTCAGTGAATAAATAAATGATTATCCGAGGGCGAAATAAAAGCAAGTTTCGGAAAATAGTTAAATGTTTAGTGGAAAAAAAAAATAAGGAAGGAAACGAGTAAAAAAAAAGTTCAAGCCGATAAAGTTTTTTTTTTTTTAAAAAAAAAAAATCACCTCATTAAAATCAGGAATGTTGAGCAACAGTGAATTACCAAATTAAATGATTTACTTTCTCAATATTTCTAGCAAATTCTATCTAAAATCGATTTCATTAATATAAAATGCAATTGCTACTACTATTTCCTGCAATTTTTGCAATTTTATAATTACAATGTCCGTTCGTTGCTTTTTCGACATAGATATTGATGGTGTGCGCGAAGGTCGAATCGTTTTCGAAATGGTAATTATTTAAATCGTCAGAAAAGAAATCTTTTTTCCCTTGACGAATTTAGTTTCAATCTTAAATTAAAATTATATTCAAGTAAAATCAACCAATATATATATATATATCCCGAGAATTATAGTGAATATAAATCAAATTATTTCAACCATAAATTCTTGCTATCTATCGTTCATTTTGGTCGTTCGATGTCAAAATTATTTTAATATTTCAAATCACTTTTTAGTAGGAATTTTATACTAATCATTAAGGGATAAAAACAAACGCGATTTTAATTATTTAACGCGACATATTACTTTTTATTATGTAGTTCGACGACCTTGCACCAAGAACGGTGGAAAATTTTCGCGCTCTCTGTACAGGTAAGGCAAAACTTCATTAATTTTTTTTTTTTTTACATAACTTCCAAATCGAATTGTGTTAATTGATTTCTTTACTTGTGTACAGGAGAGAAGGGTATTGGTGCCTCCGGAAAACCTTTACATTATAAAGGTTGCACATTTCATCGTGTAATCAAGGTAAGGAGATAGATGTTTGTATATAATATTTTTTGCACTTACCCCTAATTCACTTATCATTAATAAGTAGGATTTCATGATTCAAGGTGGCGATTTCACCAGGGGTGATGGTACAGGAGGTGAAAGCATTTACGGAGATAAATTCAATGGTTCGTATCTGATTTCTCTTTATGTAGGAAAGATCGAAACGGTATTTGCATTTACGTTTACTAAACAAGAATTCTTTTTTTTAAAAAAAAAAAAAAAATAGACGAGAGTTTTGACGTGAAGCACGATGAACCTTTCTTATTATCAATGGCGAATGCTGGAGCAAACACGAATGGTTCGCAGTTTTTCATAACTACTGCAAAGGTAATAATTTCTTTTCGATCATTCCTTGGAATCGATCTTGAATTATTTTTCCCTTGGTTCATAATGTTAATCATTTTTGATTTTCATTCAGGCCACACATTTGGATGATAAACATGTGGTGTTTGGTAGAGTGTTGGCTGGAAAAACGGTTGTTCGCGCTATTGAGCATCTTCCAACGGGATCTAATGACAAACCGACAAAGACGGTCACAATTGCTGATTGTGGAGAATTGAAAGAAGGCGAATCCGATGGCATACCTGTTCCAACAGATGGTGACTCATTTGAGGATTGGCCTGGTAACATCCGTTAATTTAGATTTGATATTTTTATAACACCAAAAAAATATTTAATTAAAAAAAAAATTCTATTACTTTGTAGAAGACGAGCTTGGACCTTTGACACCTGAAAAATTAACAGAAATCGCACAAACAGTTAAAAACATTGGCAATGATTACTTCAAAAAAGGAGACCAGATAAATGCAAGTAAGAAATATGCAAAGGTAATTTTTTTTTTTTTAAAAAAAAAAAAAAATTGCTCTTTATTTTCTTTTTCCGTTTCAAATTAAATTTTTTTTTTTAAAAAAAAAATTAATTAGGCGATTCGTTATTTGAATGAGAAGCCAGTATTTGAGGAAGATGAGAAAGATCTCGAAAAAATATTCTATTCGCTTAGAATTTCATGTTATCTGAATAAAGCTGCGTGCGCACTTAAATTACGTGATTGGAAAGCCGCTTTCGAAGATACTACTATAGTACTTAAGATGTCACCAGAACATTTATCAGAAAAAGATAAGGCTAAGGCATTGTATAGACGTGGCAGCGCTGAAGCTGGCATGAATGAAGAAGAAGCAGCTATAAAAGATTTACAGAAAGCTTTAGATTTTAATCCTCAAGATGCTGCCATCATGAAAGAATTGGCTATTGTTAAACAAAAAGTTCAAGCCCGTGAAAAAGCACAAAAGAAACAATTTGCAAAAATGTTTGAATAAGATTAAAAACAAAAAAAACCATCATGCATTCGCGTATTTTTTTTTAGATTAAATGTTTATTATTTCTTTTTCTTTTTCTTTAAATATGCATTTTTTTTATTAGAGTCATTATTTTTTCTGATTGACTCGAACGACTCTTTCTCTTTTTCTGTTTGTTTTGACAATGAAGAAATGTCAATTTTCTTTTCAGAAAAACCAAATTTTTTTTGAATAAAAGGAAATTGAAAAATCAAATTTTGTCCAATACTAAAAGTACTAGATGATAGCCAATATAGACATATTGCCTAGGCCAATAAATAAAGAAGGAATTTAACATGGTAGATCAATCAATATAAACCAACCAATCAATTTAAAATTGATAAATTTACCATAGGAGCTTGAGAAGCAACGGGTATCATTAGTACAGACAATACCCTACTCAAATTTTTTAATATTTTTGATCTAAGACTTGGTTGAGATTTAAGTGACCATGAATGTACCTAGAATGCAAAAAGACATTTAAAGTTTCAAAGTTAAAATGGAACAAGATTATTTTTGAACCTAAAATTACCTCAATATTAAAGAAATTAGTAAGCCCAATAGCCAAAGGAAAGATAAATGTTGGGTCTGATAGAGTTAAATCATTGAACCATAATGTTCCTCCGTTTATCAATGAATCTAAAGTAATTGTAGAATTGTCAAGAACGTTCGAGCCTGTAATTGGATCCAAACTTGATTCTGCAGCGGAATCTACCATGTGCCTTAAAGTTAATGAATTGCTAATGAAAAGTGGTATTTGCACCCAAGGTAGTAAATAATTTCTTATGGGAGAACATTTATTTGCCTTGTATATTTCATTTATTTTAGCTCGAAACTATATGGAACAAAGGAACCTATTAAAACTATTAATATTACAATGACGAGGAGAAAAAGAATGTTTTAACAAACCCTTTTCGTTAATTCCCTTTGAAATTCTTCATAAGTTCCGTTTCGTTTTTTAACCTCCCTTACGACTTCATGCTTGAGTTTTTCAAACACGTCCATTATCTGTGGTTGCAAGGATATCATTCTCGCACCACTCTTTTGTTGAATTATGGCAATGGGTAAAGTTAATAAGGTACGAAGTAAGATGGTTGATATTAGTATGGTCGCCCACCATGGAAGTGCCGTTGAATTATGCATAAATTCCAGGACAGATTGATTAAATGATATTATGAAATTAACATCATCCGTAGGTAATGTTTCAGGTAAAAGTGTGGAAGGAGGGGAAGAATCGATTGTATTGGAATTTGATAAAGAGGCAGAAGTTGAGAACAAGAATTTTTTGTTTGAAGTAAAGTAATAATTGGGTTTAATTTTAATCGCATGATATCTAAAAGAAGTTGGGTTATTTAAATAAGTAATTTGACGCGTAAAAATTAAATTTCTACTACGATAAAAACGAGGGAACTGGTTATAAAATTTTAACATTATTTTAATATTTTAAAAAGTATAAAAAAAAAAAAATTTTTTTTTTTGTATATCTTTATCCAAACCAGGAATTTGGTTCATCAAATCGGATTTTCAGGAAGTTGATTGAACATTTTAAAGGTCATGTGTGTAATGACCTTTTTGAAAAATGGACAATTATAGTACTCATGTATGTCACAACAATGCTGGAGATTTTTTTCATATCGAAAGTTTAAAAAAAAGAAATATTTCATATCGATATGCTCTAAATTTATTTTTAGATTTTCAGAGATTAACTTTTTTATCCATCAAAACCAAACCCTAGCGATTGTAAGCCACAACACAAATCATTCGTTAAAATTGAAAATAAAACTGATATTCAAAGAACAATTATTGTGTCACATAGAAGCCCCTTCTATTATGAAAGTGTAAACGTGACAAGAATATAATGACATAACCACACATAATACCCACACTTTATACAATTATTTATATTATTGGATAATTTTTTTTTTTTTTCTGCCGAACTTTTTTTTCTCCTTAATAAATCTTTTTTATCAGCGCTTCAACGACGAAAAAAAAAAAAAAAAAAAAACAAACCTCCATCTAATAAAGTTTTACAATTTTCCCTTGTTTGGAGACGATAACTTAACCAAAAAAAAATACATATATAGACAAGTTTGCCTTACAACCTAATAAAAAAGTATATAACAACGAACTTTTTTTTCCTCTTTTTTTTTTTTCTTCCCTTTTTTTTCGGTTTATAAGTTCATTCTGCATCACCATTATTTATAAAGCAACTTATATATATACTCAACTTTTACATCTGTGTACAAAATAAATAAATAAATAAATAATATTCTTTTGTGGGTGTCTTCGTTTAGAGATCGTTCAGGCATCAAGACTAGTACCGACAGACGACCGTTTCATAAAAAAAAAAAAACGACGCATATAACTCAAAAGTTTCATTTCACACAAAATACATAACTCTTTGTATCATAGTAACTGTAAAAATTATTAAACATTCAAATGGCTGGGAACCTTACTCATCATCAACAGCCACACCATCTCAAGTGAGTTTTTTTTTACATATTTATTATTTATTTATTCTCATTTATTCATTGTATAAAGTGGTATTAGCTTTTCATGAAGAGACTGGTAAAGTCGTTATTTCTCTCAATGTACCATTTACGCGACTATTAACAATTCTCGTGTAATATCAGCCAGTTTGATATTTATTTTAACTATAAAAAAACTTCCGTTAGTTCTCTAGTTATGTTATATAGCAAAAACATAAATGCTTTCCGAGATAAATTTAATCAATTTATAATTGATCCTTATTTTTCTTGGTAGTCACGAAAATGATAGCTGGAAGAAGAATTTACGGCTACCCCCTAAAGATAATCGACCGCAAACAGAGGTTTGTATTTCACTTTGTTTCAAAAAAAAAAAAAAAAAGATCGAGAAGCATTATATTTATATCTATCCAAAAATGTTTTTTATTGGTTACACGAACAGGATGTTACAGCCACAAAGGGAAACGAATTTGAAGACTATTTCCTGAAACGCGAATTACTGATGGGTATATTTGAGGCTGGATTCGAACGGCCATCTCCAATTCAAGAAGAATCTATACCAATCGCCCTAACTGGTCGTGACATCCTAGCAAGAGCCAAAAATGGTACAGGCAAAACAGCGGCCTTTGTTATTCCCGCCTTAGAAAAAATTAATGTGAAAAAACAAAAAATTCAAGCGTTATTACTCGTTCCAACGAGGGAATTGGCTTTGCAAACATCACAAGTATGTAAAAATCTCGGCAAGCATATGGGTGTGCAAGTTATGGTGACGACAGGTGGTACAACGTTAAAAGACGATATTTTACGTTTGTCTGAAATCGTACATATCGTTGTTGGAACACCTGGTCGTATTTTGGATTTGGCCGGAAAAGGCGTGGCTGACTTCAGCGAATGTCCCACATTCGTAATGGATGAAGCTGATAAGTTGTTGAGCCCAGAATTCTCCCCAATTGTCGAACAACTTATAACATATTTCCCAAAAGATCGTCAGATAATGTTATACAGCGCTACATTTCCTTTGATTGTAAAAAGTTTTAAGGTATAAATAATTTCAGCCTTTTTGATGGACCTTACCCTCCCTGACCTATTTCAACGGTTATTCTAATGGTTTTAATACATTCTATTAGGATAAATACCTCGTAAAACCGTACGAGATCAACTTAATGGACGAACTCACACTTCGTGGCGTCACACAATATTATGCTTTCGTTGAAGAACGGCAGAAAGTGCACTGTCTCAACACTTTATTTTCAAAGGTTTGTAAAATTTTTTTTTTTTTTTAATTACCCTAAAACTACATTTATCACGAAAATTAATTTCCGTTACTAAGATTGTTCAACTGAAAAATTTTCATCCTAAACGATCTATAGCTACAAATCAATCAATCCATCATTTTCTGCAATTCGACCAATCGAGTAGAACTTCTTGCAAAGAAAATAACCGAGCTTGGTTATTCATGTTTTTATAGTCATGCAAAGATGCTACAAAGTCATCGTAATCGTGTTTTCCACGATTTCAGAAACGGTGTTTGTCGTAACTTGGTATGCTCTGGTATGTCCTCTTCTAAATATTAATGTGATGAAGTGATAAGTTTTTCATGAATCGAATTAACGGAAATATTTTACTTCATTGCTCTTTGTAATTAATTAGATTTACTTACTCGTGGTATCGATATCCAAGCGGTTAATGTTGTAATCAACTTTGATTTCCCAAAGAACGCCGAAACGTATCTTCACCGCATTGGTAGATCCGGACGGTTTGGTCATCTTGGACTTGCTATTAATCTCATCACTTACGACGATCGTTTCAACCTTTACAAGATTGAACAAGAGCTCGGTACTGAGATTCAACCTATTCCGCCTGTTATTGACAAGCGATTGTATGTTGCTCCAAGTGCACTTGACGATGTTCAGATTCAACAACAGAATAATAATCAAAATAACCGTGCTCAGAGTCTTCAATCTCATCATCAATCTCATCAATCTCATCAATCTCATCAATCTCATCAAAGTCATCAGAATCATTTAAATCATCAAAATCATCAGAATCATCAGAATCATCCAAACCCACGCATGAGAAACACTAACGCAAGAAGTGGTAGTATGAGTGTTAAAGCTGCTTCTTGAAAATGATTTGAAAGATTTTTAGGATAGACGTGATAATTATACAAAATCGAGAACTCTCTTACCATTTGCAAGTTTTGAATATCTTTTTTTTTTCTTTTGTTACTTTTTGACAATGAAAAGTAATTGAGTGTGTACATGTTTTTACTTTTATTTTTTTATTTTATTCTTTTGTTCATCTTTTTCACATTTTAACCCACATATTTTTGAATATGCGGAATGCATATTTTATCCGGGGTTATCTCTTTGTATGTAATGTAATTAATTTCCCTTCCATTATTTTTTTTTCTCCAAATGTGATTTCAGACACCTCCATTTTCGTCCTTATAATTATTTTTTTTTCCTGAATATAGTAATTAGTTTTTTTTTTATTATTCTGCAGTGAAATTCTTACAAGTTACGTGCTATTTGACGCACTTGTTTATCGCTTATATATATATATGTATATATATATATTTTTTTATCATTTCCGTATAAGTCCATATCATAAGCAGCATTCTTGCAAAAAAAAAAAAAAAATACGCTTTTCATTTTCCTGTTCCTTTTAAATCGTTCTGATTAATAATTTTATTTTTTCTTTAACCTTTTTTAATGGATCAATCAAAACATTTACGTTAAGAAAAAAAAAAAAAATCATTTTATGATATATTTTTATTCTTTCAAATTATACATATATAATTTTGATTCTTACAATTTTCTTTCTTTTTAATATTCTTGCATTATATTTGTAAATTTTTTCCATTCTCCCTTGTATCATTTCTTTCCGATTATAACCTTTTCTCAGTGCTTTCGTTTATGATCAACATCAAAAAAAAAAATTTTTTTTTTTCTCTTTCTTTTTTTTTTGGTTCATAAGGATACAAAGAATCGTTCTATCTTATTACTTAATACCCTATTTTCTTCGTAATGATTAATAATAATAGTGGCTAAGATAATTACTTGATAAATAATTTTTTTATTACCAAAAAAAAAAAGAAAAAGAAAGAAGTTCTCTTAAAAAGGCAAATTCAAAAAAAAAAATAAAAATAAAATAAAAAAAAAAAAAAAAGATTTACATATTATTGCCTTTAATTTGGATCTATAATTAACGATTTACAATTATCAAATATTTTCAAGTTTTGAGTTAAAAAGCGTGTTCTTTAAATTTTCTGGTTGAGCGAGATAACCTCTATTTTTTGGATCAGAATACCAAGCTATTATAACGAATAAGAAAGGAAAGATTTTGTTTTTCTTAATAAATAGATTGCTTATAAAGCGTTCATGTCATAAACGTTCATTCATAATTACCAATATCACGTTGTTTCATGGGAGCAGCAAATTTTGGGATTTTCCAAAATTTTTCAGGTTTAATTGTAGCTCTCAAGGCCAATTTGTTAAAATATCTACAAGTGATTGTTCCTCCAACTGACTCGATTGATTTTATAGCTTTTTGAGAAGCTCGCGCTACTTCAATTTCGATCGGAGTTCTGAAGTGTTCCCTACCCTATTTATTAAGGAAAGAAAATTTTTTTCGAAAAATTAAAAAGGAAAATGCTTATTTTTCTAAAAAAAAAAAAAAAATTATTTGAACGTTTTTTACATCAGCTAATAGTTTAACTCCGTCTTTAACACCTCTTACACATCTTGTATCTAATAGATGTTTCATCGTAATAGGTTGTGTTGGATCAATTCTTCCATTATCTATCCAATGTTGAAGCCTATCAAGATTTAAAGGCGCCCAGGTCTTTTCAAATCTAAAAATAAAAAAAAGAAAGAAGATTCATTATTTAAAAAAGATCATTCAAAGTGAGCAGTTCATGGAACGTTTGAATTCATTACATACGGATTGTGAAACCCTCTTTTGGGAAAACGTCTACTAAGAGGAGTTTGACCCCCTTCAAAACCTCTCCTTGGTTTACCATTTCCGGTACGAGCTTTTTGACCTTTATGACCTCTACCACAGGTTTTACCTCTACCCGAAGCTGGACCACGTCCTACACGCCTTTTCTAAACAAAAGTCATGTAAAAGTATACGCGTATTTAATATCCAAAAAATTGATAAATTTCAAAACACCACGTACGTAGATATCATCGAAATACGGAAATAAAAATTTTACATTCTCTAACGTCGACTTTAAAACAAGCTAGTTTAGAACATTCACCTCTTGAGTTGCTTTACGGTTATCACTTAAATTACCCAAGTCTAATTTTCTCGCCGGTGCTTGTAAAAAGGTTAAAGATCGAAAAACTAATTTAGTTGATTCACATTTTAATGGATAGATGGATTTTCGCAATAAATTCGAATGTGAAATGATGGGTCGTAAAGAAGTTAAAAAATTTATAGAATGGAACATGTTTTATTTGATTAAAATAGTTTAAAATCTATAGAAAAAAAATTTTTTTCTATTATTCGGATAAGTATAGTTACACGGTGATCATGATGCTTTTTGAACCAAATAGGAATTCAACCCTTGCTTATTTCTTGCTATTTCAATTGCATAAAACTAAATAAAAAAAAAAAAAGAATGAACAAAAAAGAAAGTGTGGCGAAATAATAAAAATCCCCATACCTGCATTCGTGTAACTGTAATCGAAGGAAAAAAAATGGGGCGAGAAGTTAAACTCATATCACGCGTGTAACAGTAACACTGGGGGGGGGGGGATAACTTAAATTACTTACCAAACATTGAATTTTTTTCATTATAATCATCCTTAACATCTCTTCTTAACAAAGTGCCAAAATTAAATTCATTAACGCGGTTCTCATATTTCATGATCCAATTTCTCCAAGTTACTTTTCCCTCATCACTTTTCATGACATCTTCGTCCACTACCTGTAATGATATATTCGGAAAAGTATCTTGAAAATCTTGATAAATTTCATCGTCAATGCTATATATATATGATTTAAAAATTAAATTTTTTTTTTTTTAAAAAAAATTCCTTTTTTTGAAAAAAAAAAAAAAAATTATATACGGTGTTAATCGAAGGGATTTTCCGTCGACACTTGATATTAATTTATAGTATGTCTCTGCGTGGTGCATGGCTTTGACCGCCCATTGTTTTTCTAGATAATTTTTTTTTTTGAAATAAAAAAATAAATGCAAAGGTCCTTTTTTAAAAATTATCCAAAAAAAAAAAAAAAGATAACTGACCGATTTCTGGATTTTGTTCAAGTTCGTCAGCAGTAGGCAAGCTCATTTTTTTTTTTTTTTTTTTTTTTAACTGTAATTGTAAAAATGATAAAAAAGGGGGAAATTAAAACCAGACAGAAAAACCCATTCCTTGTTTTTTTTTTTTTTTTTGCAACCAAATTACCCAAAACCAAATTTCCCTAAACGGGAATTTTTTGATCACGAGGAATAAGAAGGCTGATCATCTTATTTATAACTTAACACTAAATTCGCCTAAAAGGTTATTTTATGCTTGATTACGGAATTTGTATTTACGACTCTAGTCATATAAATAAAAAAATAATATACAAATAAATAAATAATGAAATCCATCTAAATTAAATAAAAAATAGAGATCTTTTAAAATATAAATAATAGGGTTTTATTTGATTAAACTATCTAAAGAATAAATATATTTAAAACTTGTATAATTAGATCATTTTTTTGATTCAATTTATAAATATAATAAAAGATATTTAATTTAGAAGGTATTTTATAAATATTTGTTTTATTAATAACATAAATGATATCAAAAAAAATTTTTTATTTTTATTTTATTAAAAGAAAAAATAAGATTTTACTTTTAGATTTATAAATAAATATAAAGATTATAATTAGATAAAAGTGTTAAAAATCCTAATCTATTAACTAAGAAAGATTTATATCAAACTTTAAATATTAGTGGGATACCACCATGTAATATAATTATATTACATGGTGGTATCCCACTTGCCCTAGATTATATTACCACCATATAATCTGGATATCACTATATGATCTAAATACCACCATATAATCTGGATACCACCACATGATCTAAATACCACTATATAATCTGAGTACCACCATATGATCTAAATAATATAATCTAATTATCACCATATAATCTAAATAATATAAT
>CAJVPQ010000207.1:0-34517 GCA_910591825.1 Funneliformis caledonium
ATATTTCTGGAAATAGTAAAATTATATTTGTGTAATGAAATCAGTAATCATCTACTATAACGAATAATTCGTTAACATTATAACGAATTATTCATTATACATACCGCATAATTCGTTATAGCATTAACGAAGATTCTTATAACGAAGTCCTGATCGGCTGAATCAGCAACTTCGTTATATCGAGGTGTGACTGTATTCTGATGATAACTTCATGATCTTTCATTTGTCCTAATCATTAATATTCTAGATAGAATAAAATAGTCAACAGTTATATATGCAATATCGGAAACTAAATCAACAGATAATAACATTAACCTTAAAAGCTCCGCTGAAAATTTATATTGTTTGCATTTGTAATGCTAGTAAAGGTCCTCAGAAATCTGCAAAAAAAATAAAAATGAATATTACTCTTGAAATCATTTCAACTGAAAAAAAATATATTTCATTTATACCATATTTGCGTAATATTTAAGCTCAAAATAATACAACAGACATTCATAGAAGGACTTTCACATGATTGGCTGATTATGTTACACGAATTTTGTAGTTGATATTATAAATATTTATATACGTCACGTGATATACTATGCGATTATATAATTTAACTATTGTATTTAATCTATTTAGCATTTATATGTATAATAAATTAAAGTATTAAAAATAAAACCTTTATTACAAAAATTAGTTTAATTTATTGATTTTATATAATAGTCTTAGTTTTTATTAAAAAAAAAAAAAATGTAAAAAATTTGTTATTTTTATTATAATTAAAATGCTTCTCTAAATAAAATTATCCTTTTAAATAATCTATTGCTATTGAAATTTATGCAATGCCTCTTCTAATGCCTCTTCTAATATATACGCTATATATTCTATAAGTTCACTTTCATCATCGTCATCATATAGGATATTATTTTCTGGATCTTCAACTTCAACTTGCTATTCTTCAAAATGATGCAAGCATTCTAATAAAGATTGAACATGTTCATTAATACTGACTTGTAAAAATAAGAGGCAATACATGCACTTGAATCCATTATCAGTATAGCAATATTTGTGATAAGTGTAATTGCAAGCCAAAACTTTAATAGGATCTGTATTAATTAATAAAGAATTAGAACAGTTAGATACATCGCAATATTGTAATAGATCTAGTCTATATAAAGTATTAAACCCTAAAGGAAGATAGCATAATTGTGCTTCTGGCATTTTCATCACTATTAATAAAATGAAAATTTCATTAATTTTTTGACGTTTCTTCGAAGGTGAATTTGGATTCATAGTAATCTGTAATGGAATTATTAATGGCAGTTTATTGTGAAATACACATGTATAGATTTTTGAAAAACATTGCAAAAGAAAACATGCACTTTTCTTTATTAAGAATATAATATCTTGAGAAAAATATTTATAGGCAGCCCACATAGATGTGTATGCAATATTTTCTCTAAACCTATTATCGTTTAAACATAGTCAGTTGATATAATATCCGTATTTGATGATCTGCTGTGCCTCAGTATATTTCTAAGTGCTTTGACGTAAAAAGTTGTGAAATATTTCTATAGTTGAATCTGAAATTTTAGAAGTTCAGCAACAATAGTATCTAAGATAGGATGTTTATTTAACTCCTAGTAGAATATATCTGAAAAAACATTAATGGAGCTTTAGTATAATTTTGCGGCAGAATTTAAGAAACACTATTCACACACGAAAGCATGATTCTAAATAGGCATTAAAATTACCAGATTGGAAAAATACTGCATATATATTCAAAATCAGAGAAATAAGATTATTAAGCAAGTCTTTTAGTGTAAGATATTTAGCATCTTTGTACAGAAGTCTGAATTTTGTTTCAATATTCATCAAAATTTCCTGCCAAGTACTATGAGAAACCTCTAAAAAGAGATTAATATGTCATGGCTTAGGTATTTGCGCAAGAAGCCTCCGTTTTTCAAATATATATTTGTATATGACCGAAAAAAAGGTTGATATTGAAGAAATATTAATTCTCGACCATTCAACGAGATGTGTAAGAGACCTATAATAGGAAGGAATGAAAAAATAGAATTAGTAATATTCGATTGATCATGATATAATATATGACGAGAAATGGCTGTTCTAAAATAAATTTGTCTAGGCCAATCAGCGATAACAGAAATAATATATCCTTTTTGAATATACTGCTGTAAAGACAGAACATCTACAACAGTATTAATAGCTTTAATATATGCATTTAAACTATAAAGATTATTCTCTTATAAATCTATAAGGACAACATCTTTCATTGAATGGGCGTTACGTTTCTCTTTCAGTCTAATATCATAACTATATATAGTTAACTCTTCCAATCTAGTATTATCAACTGAATGAAATCCCTAACGTTAGTTATGCAAAAGACTGAGAAGCATCATAAATCTATTGTTCAGATTTAGCTTTATCAACTCAGCATTAATCAATTCAGGATTGTATATATTTACATTCAAAATCGCATATTGTGTAGTGATCAGATTTATTAAAATCGTTACCAGATGTGCTGCAGTAGAAGTAGTAATTGTGTTTGCATCTGCTTTGTATGAATACTATGGTAATTATCAATATTTAAGATCATGGCCTTCTCTGCATATTTCGCAAGCGTAGAATTAACAGTTTTAGCATGATTATTGGAGATGGTAGTTTTATGACACGTAATTGTTCAGGATGTTGTAGTTACACTTAGATCAGCAAGAGTATCTATGGAGGCATTAGAAATACTAGTGGAATTCAAATATATTGTCAAATCTATCTTTGCATCATTAACAAACTTGTTACGAATTCCGCAAAGAAAGTAGCATATAAATAGGAGCTGCTTTTTCGCCTGTGCTTGCGATATTTCATTTTTTGAAGAAGGGTTAGATGAAATATATAACTCATCAAAAAAACCTTTAATCTTGCATCTTTTCCTTCCATAACTACATGAAAATCATTAAATGAGTAGATTATTTGTTTTTTTTCCTTATTTTCACAAATATATAAAATTTTAGTTATTATTCCTATTGCCTCAGAGAAGGATAAGACAGAAGGTGGAGGTGGCGGTGACGAAAGTGGAGGTAAAACTGGAGGTGGAGGTGGAGGCGAAGGTGAAAGTTCTATACCAGCTTGAACATGTTGTTGAAATGCAAGTGTACGGTTTACCACAATTCCGTTATAACAGCCTAAGCAGATCGTATTACCTACTTGTAAATAACTTAGCAAAGTATTGTTAGTTTGACCCTTTGCAATAACATACTCAGTTACCTTTTTCCATTTTATTGACTTCTGGCTTTGGCATATTGTAATTACACATGGTCCAGTATTCATATTACCTACTAAGTAAAGTATCTTTAAAATTGGGATTATTTCGGAATTATTTGCACAGCGAATGTAAACACACCTTTAAAGCTAAGAGAAAAAAAATTTTTATATTTTTATATGTGAAACGTTACATTCTCAAAAGTACTCTAAACTGTATAAATAATGTTGATTAGGATCGACCAATCACGTGAAAGTCCTCCCATGAAACGGACATATCATTACAGTTAGAGTAAGAAAAGTTGTGGCAGATGGCCGAAGTATTGAGAATTTATTTTTTGGGTTAAACATGAAATTTATTGAAAGATTATGCATTGTTATCAAATGGTTGTTAACACGTAATAGATTTACAATTCACTTAGGAGTTCTTTTTAGATTAAGAATTGGACTATTTTGAATATTTGTTTTCCTACATTTTCCGCGAATGTTTTCGGAATGCAACTTTTGGACGATTGTTTCTGTTTCAGATAATTTCCTCTATATAAAACAGGATAAAATGAGGACTCATGAATTGATTAAAACGATAGGATAAAATGATAAATATCAAATTACATACTTCCAACTCTTTTAGAAGGCAAAAGACGCTTTCAAATAAAATACAACTTTCTTTATTAGATGGAAATGAACAATAATCAATTCTCCCGAAACGGTATATGCCATCTCCAGCCCAATCCATGGCATATAAAGATAAGTCTAAACCTGTATTGTGAAATCACATTAGTTATATAGTGAAAAAAAAAAAAAATAATTAGAATTTCCTGTTACCTGCAAGTGTCCATCCATATACAATGAGCTCTTTTCTCTGATCATCACACAAATATTTCCATTCTTTAAGAACTTGATTGAGTGAATCTCTCATCAACACGGCGAGCTTTACCTTATCAAAAAATTTTTTTTTTCGTGAAGCAAGTGAGATTCCAATCGAAGAAAGTCCGCCTGCAACTTCTCCATATAATGCTTCAAATTTATTTGAAGTCCTAGTCAAGACTCCTTTCATGTCGACCTTTCTTCCAATGCGAGCCTTAACAAAAGGATTTGCATCTTCGTTTCTTGCTTCTTTAGAACCAATCGCTTGAACCTCTCCCCTATATGCAGAAAGTTAATATTACTTTAAATATTCTGCGACATAATAAGCGAACAGTAACCTACCATATATCATTGACCAATGATGAGTCTAAAACTGCATTAAACAGAGGGTATATCGTTGTGAATTTGAGTGATTCTTCTGTCTTAGCTCCCTTGGTGGAAGGCATATGACATATTCTGGTAGAAGAAAAAAGCCCCTTATTAGATAATATCAAAAGAATTCGCTAAAATAACTGATAAGCCAATTCTTACGCAAATCTAATATTCATGTGGAGATTTTCAAATGTTTCATAATCTTCGATCCTCTCAATCTTAGATGGATCGCAATTAGATTTGAAATATTCTTGAAGGTATTTAGGAGTTGGTTTTGGAGACCATTGGACGTGATCTGCAAAATCTTGTGTAATTACGTCAATTTCGCCCTGGGAAAACTCTGTGCAACCGTGGAGACTCTCTAGGGTCAAATCGATAATTCCCCAGTAACCTAACCTATTAGTTAGCAAACAAAATTTATGAACAAGTAATTTCATATTAAAATCAAGATAGCAAAACTCACGTTATAATTCGACGCGTTTTGGGAATCTTATTTTGATAACTCGTAAATTTCGCAGAGATGCTTTTCCAGTCACCTTGCTTTAAAGATCATTGAATTAATATGCTGAAAATTAATTATAATCTTGGCTATAACAAAAAAACATACATCAACTTTCTTTTTTGAATCTTTTGAAGCGGGTAATGTCACTTCCTTTCCCAAACTGGATTCATCAATGGATTCAACTATACCATCCTCATGTGACTCATCGAATAAGAAACTTGGTTCTCCTATTGTTTCCTTTGATAGTTCATCGTCCGTATTGTCCGTTCTTCTCTTTTTCTGCTCATGGGAAACTTTTTTTTGTGTTGCCTGTCTTTTGAAATTAACAACATCTGTGGCATTATCATAAGCCTTTTTGTTTGTTTGTGCACGTAACAAGTTCTATTTTGGATTGCAAGCTATACGCGTAAGTTTTCCATTTAGATCGTACCTATAGATGTTAACAACCACTAACCTTGCTAAGATTTTTACCATGTCGTTGCTAGATATGTTGCTTCCATTATATCTTGGCTTTCAGTTTCCTATTCATAATTTTTATAAGCATTCTACGAGCAAAGCAAAGTAAATAGATTTTGATACTTACATTCATAATTTCGTTGAGACTTTTCGCATATGCTCGAACGCTAAGAGGTGTCGATTTGATTTTATTTATAATACATAGAGACTCGTGAAATTGTTCTATGCATGTGGTCCAAATGGGAGGCTCGGTGTTCTCACATATCCAATTAACGTAATGTTCGAAGGTCCAAAACCTTGCCTGTACGGTACTAAAGTATGAATGAACCTTCGAATTATCTGTACTAATATCAACACAGTATGACCAGACATCAGTAGACATACTCTCTGTTGTTTTGTTATTTTGTTAGCGAGCTTAGAATTTGACCTTCCGCGAACAATAAATACGCGATCTCTGCTCACGTGATAATAACATCTATCGTCCACAAAATTAACGGTTACACCAATTTTGCTTATACACTTTGCCCCAGTGACTTCGCTTCACAAGTAAATTGACAGACTACTTTGCGACGGCCACTTGGGCGGCGGGTGTCTGAGGTGGAAAATGACAGAGTATTTCGCGACGGCCACTTGGGCGGCGAGACTTTGGGAGGCGAACTTTGCTCAAGCCAGATCGCGACGGCCACTTGGGCGGTGATCTTGCTTGTCATTGAATGAAAAACAAGAAACTAGATCTTGCTTTTTATTGTGATGAAAAGGCCAGTATGTTCATGACGGCCACTTGGGCGGTGAGCAAACTGAGTTTTCCTCCTCCAAAGAGCTTCACGGCGGCCACTTGGGCGGTGACTCTTTGGCTTTTCCGTTTGTGCCTATTCAATTTACTACGCAGATATATTTGTCTTTTGCCAAGAAAAATTTTTTATTTTCCACGTTTAAAAATAAAGGCCTGATATGTGCAAACTTATTAATTTTAGGGAGTTGGCATAAATGACGTGAGAGTACGCGGATCAATGTGACTCCCTGCGTCGTATTATTTCACAATATTTCCTGGAGTATCCGAACTATATTTCAAACTGGTCTGAGCTGCCGTATTACTAGCCACCTCGGTAAGCTATACAAAGCGAGCGCCGCATGGCTAACCCCCAATGCTACCATAGTAGGATGGATTCAGGCCAACTACTGGAAAGAGGAGTCTTTAACAACCTAATTGGAATAGCTGCCCAACACAGTTGTTACGCCCAGACTGTCAAAATCACCCCCAAGAATTGAACTCGGGCCTCTCAACGGTATTTCAACTAGATATTTCCTAAACTATCTTCCTATCTTCCTTTTCTTTGTTATCTATTGAAACAAATTTTGATCACTCCCGTCCATGCAAAACATATGAATAGTAAATTTTTATAGGAGAACTTTCCTGAGAAGTAATTTCGGATCTATTGCATTATTCTGAAGCGAAGAATTAGCAATGTGTAAAAAAAATAATATCTCTGTCCACTTTGACATTATATTTATCATTTTCACAATATTTCACTTCGCCTCATGTCCAAGAAATTTTATTCCTTAATAAAGCCGGATGAGTGATTTAACTACACCAATACACGTTTTAGATGGTGAACATTAAGAATCTGAAACTTGATGATGGACACCTATCTATAAACCGACAATTAGCATATGTAAAAGAAATAGAAGTAGTTCGTGTGCATGATCAGGCAGTATTGTCATAGGACATGGACATGGACATGGACTGTCCGATCCCATATTGAGCCAATCAAATTTAGGAAACGCGCTATAGATTTATGCGCGTTAATGTGCTAACGATATATTTCTTTCTTTGAAATATCCAGCGTATAGTAGAACCATATGTGGGATGGTCTAGCGAAGATCTCGCCAATTTGTCTTTTAGAGCATATGGAATAAATGACTGTTTTCTGTGATGCAAATGGTAAGTTTATTAGAATTTTTTTTTTTTTATCTAATAAATACTAATTTATTTTCAGATCCAGGATTTTTCAAACCTTAGTTTGATCTAAGGTAAAAATTTAAGAATGAAAAATCAATTTTATTTACCTTATTTCTATAACGAAATGGCTTCTTCAAATCTTGAATATTATAGCAAACCGGATTTGGATCATTTTGAGGTAAGTCTTACAAACGAAAATTTTATTAAACTTTTTTTTTTTTTAAGAAAAAATCAAACAACTAACCACTATGCTTACCTTCTTGTAGCTATTCTTTGATTCTTTAATCCTTAGATCATCGGAGGTAAGTCCCATAAAAGAAAATTTTGTTAAATATTTTTTTTTTTTTAAAAAAAAAAAAAAATCTAACTACCAACTATACTTGCTTTTTTGTAGTTATTGGCCTTGGATCGTTTGGTGGTAAGTTCTAAAAAAATTATTATTAATTATTTTTTTAAAAAAAAAAAATATATACTAAATACAGTTACTTCCTTCTTATAGCTTCTGGATTCTTCAAATCTTGATTTTCGGAGGTAAGTCTTTAGGATATTTTTTTTTTTTAAAAAAAAAAATGGTCTTATTGGAAAAGTGATTAATAATAAACTTAATTTTTTTTTAGATTTGCCTGTATGTTATCTTGCTTTTTGATTTATAGAAAGGTTAGAACAATTGTGTTATTTAAAGATCATTTGTATATTCTGGAAACCACAAGCGACTGTCGACGACCTTACATATGCCCATGTCTCCCGGCTGGTCAGCTAATGCATCCCTCTGCGTTTGCTTATTGCTGTTTGAGGTCGCAGGATCTGGATTTGCAAATGATCTAAGGATTATACTCTTGTTTAACCTTGAAATAAAATTAAAAAGGGATTTAGATATATATTGGCAATTTTAAATAACTAAAAAATTTTTAAAAAAAAAAAATTGGTCTTATTAGAAAAGTGATTAATAAACTTAATTTTTTTTTTTTTAGATTTGCCTGTATGTTATTTGCTTTTTGATTTCATGGAAAAGTTAGAACAATTGTGTTATTTAAAGATCATTTGTATATTTTGAAGACCACAAGCGACTGTCAACAACTTTACATATTCTCATGTCTCCCGGCTGGTCAGCCAATGTATCCTTCTGCGTTTGCTTATTGGTATTTGAGATTGCAGGATCTGGGATTTACAAATGATCCAAGGATTATCCTCTTGTTGAAATAAAATTAAAAAGGGATTTAAATACATATTGGCAATTTTTGTATATAGTATTGACTTACATCAATTTTTATGCTTTATTCAATATTTTTTTTTGCTAAAAATTAACATCATTGCATTACTGCATCTTTTAATCTATATTAAGTATATGAATTGAAATTTTAAATGTTTAATTTGAAGTTATAGGGATTTTAATAAATTCATTATATTATCAATTTATTTATTTTTAACATGACATTTAAAATAAAAAATTTTGATTTTTACAAAAAAAAAAAATTGTCAAAATAATAAATTTAAAAATATTATTTAAAAGAAACTTCTAATTCTTTTAAATTTCATTTCACGTTGGAATCAATTGCAAGATGAATTAAATTATTAATTGTTATAGATCCTTTTTCATTCTTAGATTGTATATCAAAATCATTAAAAATTTCTGCTTCTAGCATTCCTATCCATTCTTCTAAATATTTATCAAATTCTTCTAAATGATCTGATTCCTCTTCTAAATTTCTTTTTTTGAAGAAAGATTTTTAACATTTTCAGTTTCTTTAACATTTTCATTATTATTTATATAAGAATGTTTATGACTATTAATGTTAATTACAATATTTAATGGAATTGGAAAAGGATCAAATTTAAAATGATTATTTCATGTAATATTTACTCTTAATTTACTCATGTCAATTGTTTTTGCTGATTAAAAAAAAAATTATTATTTATTAATTTTTAATATAAAATAATAATAAATACTTATTATTAAATGATTTTGTTGATTTGTTTGCAAAAAATCTATACAACTCTAAAGATGTTTAACAAAGGTTGTATTTACACAAATTTTAAATATTTTACAAGTAATTAAGCTTAATTCATTAGTAAATATCTTTATAAAATACCAATATTATCAAATACATTAGGAATATTTTACAAAGTATTATATAAGATTTACAATTTGTAAACTTATGCAAATTTTATAGTATAAGGTTACGTAATATTTACATTTTTAGTGTAGTACTTTACATTTTTTACTAATTATAATATTTGCAAAAAACTACAAACATAGTATTTCACATTATTTACTAATCATAATATTTATGAAATACTTCTGATCGAAATACTTTGAATGTTTACATTCTATAATATTTATGTAAAATTATGGGTGTAATGCTTTACATAATTTACTGTTTATTTACTAATTATAATATTTGCAAAAATTACGGGTATAATATTTTACAAGTTTTATAATCTGTAAAGTTTATGAAATACTATGATCAAAGTTTATCATAAAGTTTACAGTCTATAATATTTACGTAATATTAAGGTTAAAGTACTTCATAAGGCATATTGTAATTATAATATTAAGTAAATCATTAATTTTTATTTTTAAAAACTTATGTAATTTGACAATACATTAGATTTTTGTATTCCATTCATCAACTTCAGAATGTAATATCATGTTAATTAAAGTATTAGTCATTAAATATTTTCTTTTTACATATTTTAAATCTATATTTTGATAAAATATTTACATATTTTAAAAGATTTATATATTAAAATAAATTAAAAATCAAATATAGAGTTAAGTTTATTAAGTAGTATTAAATATTAGTTTCTAAATTTTCTTTTTTTATCTTTAATGGACTGGATAACACTCTTATACGAGTGTTATCCAATTCCACTATAATGTTATTTAATTATAAATATAATGTTATCTAGCTATGAGTATAATGTTACTTAGTTACTATTTTTAATGTTCTGTAGCCTTACTATTGCTTTATTGATATCCACTTGATTTCATTGCTCTATAGCTTTTTTATTGCTTTGTAGATATTTGCTTGATTTTATTGCTCTATTCTCTTTTTATTTCCTTCTAGCTATTTGCTTATTTTCATTACTCTGTGATCTTTTTATAGCTAAGATATTAGGCTAATATTTATTGCTAAAAATCATGTTGTAATCAGGTAGTGTAATAAATTTGCAATTAGATTTATGTGATTTAAGCTCGTTTGAATAAGAACGTTAAGAACTTTTCAATGATATTAATATCATATGGATTAGATACCTGGATACCAAGTTATTGCATTTCAAAGTTTTAGAAAAAAATATGGAATAGTGCTAGCCAAAATTAATAAAATTTACTGTGTCTTACTGTGTTAATTATGTGTTTCAGTTCTTTGCCAGTTTTAGGCACTTTTCCGTCACTTTCAAGTAACTTTTGAGTAACTTTCGAGAGCCTGATTTGGTGATCAGTTGGTTAGAAAATTGAAGATATAATTTGCATTATATTGATCAACCTATATATTTTCCTTTTCGATTACCATTTTTTGATTGCTGGATGAGGTAGTGATGTACATTTTTGATGTCTCAGAGATTTGTTATCCCAGCTATATATTTTAACCTATTACACACTATGTTTCAAATATCTTATCTGTCTTATTTATGTCCCATCAGTGTCCCATGACAATACTAGGATGAGGCACATGTAAAGTGCTGAATTTGCAATTCATCTATTTGCTAAAGATGTGTCACAGTTATTTCACTCACTTTTTGATTGCCAGTGAGGCATATGCAAAATGCTAGTATTATGCATTTCTTGCAATTCTACCTTTCGTGACCCTTTTGATTGCTGAAGATAAGGCACAAAGTGCTGAATTAGTTCAGGTTATATTGCTTCTTTTTTTGTGTATTCTTATAAACCTTTCTACCTTCCCAATCTCTTTCCTGCCTATCAGCGGTAGTATATCAAAGCATAACTTCTTATTTTCTTCCTATATATTATTCTACTTTGGTATACTACTAAATTTATATCTTATTTTTCGCTCTTGCATTCCTAGAACTTTTTCCTGTATAGTTACTACTTTAGGATACTACCACATCAATCACTTTGAGGTACTACCACATCGTTTACTTTTGAGTACTACCACTGACCTAGTGTTTTGCCAGTAAACATATTCGTCCAAAATTTTTATTTTAAATTTGAGATTTTGTTAGTGTATATATACTAGAAACTTTCTATTTATCTATATTAAAAAGTTTGCTTTTATTATGTTACTTACATAAAAAAATGCTGAACTTCACTCTAAGATAATAAATAAAGCAATCAGGCTCTTTTTAGGATTAGCAGATTTTAACTATGAGTCTGGTTATAATGATCATATATACTTTTAATATTTGTCTAATAATAAAAATGATATCTTTCTTTTAGGAGCTTATCATCCTGAAGAAATTTATTCAAAATATATTATTCGGGTAGCAGGAAGAGTTTTACAATAGCTGATCATCCATCTGAAGTTTATGAGTTTCATAATACTCATGAATACATTGATAGAAATCTGTCTTTTTGTCTAGTTCTGGATATTGATGCAAAGCAGTATTCTGATTCCATAAATCCTAAATTCCCTTCCTTAGATGAATATAAAATTTCTCGTGAAGATTTATTATCTAAAATCTTAATTGCTTGTGCTAATATTATATATTCTAATTTAAATCATTTCATAATTTTAAATGCTTTTGCTTTAGCCAATTCATCTAATGCTAATAAATACAGTTAGCATATTATGTATCCTTATGCCTGTTTTTTAATTACAGAGACCTTAAAGGTTTTGTAGAAAAAGTTGCTGATAGGGTTGAAAAGCCATATTTAGAGTTTATTGATATTGGATTCTATAAATCTCGTTTCAGCCTTCGTTTTCTTAGATCAATAAAGGAAGATAGAGTTAAAAAACCTGCAATTTCTTCTGTCAAGAAAGGATATTGCAAGTTAGAAAATTATTTAGTTTAGCCTAAATCCAATTATTCTGAAATCTAGCCTCGAACCTTTTCCTCTGAAAAATTGAAAAAAGAGGAATTTTAACTTATTGAAGATAAAACTGTCTTAAACATAAGAGCTAGTTTGATTACTGCAAAATATGGATGGCTTGAGGTTAGTGATATTAGAAAGGAATTTGTCAACTTTCAAGCTCAGTCATTAGAAGCATACTCTATTTGCGATATTAAACATGAAAAAGATCAGTTATATGGTTTTCTTTTTAGAAGCAGAAGCTTTATGCTTAGATGCTATCGGCAAAAGCAATATAAATCAGATCATAAAGGATTAATATTCAGGAAAGCAACTAAATTTTCTACAAAGTCTAAATGAGGAATAGTTAAAAGAATAGGCGATACTATATCTAATCTGTGTCTCCTCAAAAATAGCAATTAATGTAGAAAAATTAAGAGATATTTCTGAAGCATATCCTGATTTTTTGAATACTAAGAAAATAATAACACTTATTTGTTCTCCTCTAAGGATATGAAAAATCACTACATTAAGAGAAATTATTATGGTATTGAAAGATAAAATACATGATATTTCTTCTTTACCTAGATCTCTTACTGAAAGTCTCTTAGTAATGAATTAAAATCTAAACTTATTGAGTTAAAAGTATTTGGCTTTCAAATTTGCAACTACCAAAATATGCAAGGAGACTTATTTATAAATGAGTGGGATATTATCATAGTACAGGTTGAGAGTCTCTTTCGTGTTGAATTCACAGCCTGTCCATTTGTAGCTATTCTTAATAAAACTAATGTCATTATGCACTAAATGTTTAGCGATACAAATGTACAGAAATCTGAAAATACAATGCGTAATATTTTAAGACTTGCAATACATATTTTGGCCATAGATATCTTCACAAATATCTCAACACTAACCTTCCTTCAGATTTATCATGGTGAAAATATTTGTGTAATCAATAATAAGTATCAGCCTCGTATAGGTGAAACAGTTGAATTTCTTTATGATCCAAATAGTGAAGCAGAAGCTATGCAAATAGGATATGACCTTTTGAAGCAGGGTAAATGTGTGGCATTTGTATCTACCAGAGCAGTAATAGCTAGAGCATTAGTAAAAAAAGCATTTAAGTTATTTAAAGCTGATAATTCACCTATTAAAGCTTATACATATTATGGGGATATGGATGAGAAACAGTGATAAAAAGATTTTTCTGATATTAATGTTACTTAAAGTGAACTTGACTGTATAGCTTATATAAATATAGTGAACGCAGAAATATCATTTAAGATTACAGGTCACTTCAATATAGTTATAGCTATTACAAATATCACTACTCCAATTCATGTCGAAGTTCTTGCACAAATGCTTTACCAAATTTGTGATTGTCTTTGCTGTATTGTTTCTATATTCTATCAGAAAAATTCTAACAAACTTTTTTACCCACCAGGTTGTGAAAATATTAGAGCAGAACTTACTAGTATTTAGCCTAATAACTTACCTATAGCAATAAAAGAACATTGCAAATGGGATAGCAATGCCATTTCTTATAAAATTGATGAATCTTCAGCTGTAATAACATTTATCAAAGTTAAGTATCAGAAACGCCTTTCTGCAAAATATTTTATTGAGAACTTTGTAATCTTATAGCTAATACTAACACTTCTCTTTAGTTAATAAAAATGGATGAGAGTTGAGAAGTTATAGGGAATCGTAAAAGAATCCATAATAAGGTTAGTGTTGAAGCATTAGTTATTAAAGAAACAGATTTTAATGCAGTTGCTACTTTCTAGAATCTTAGCCTTAAAGAAGCTGAAGTCCTTAAATTCGACTAAGAGCTCTCTGTAGATACTATAGCACTTAAACGTTTTTATATGCAGAATCTTTATTGTAAAGACATGAGTATCGAGGATTAGAATAATATTTGCAATAGAAAATTCGTTGAAAATTTTAGTTTGTCTGAAGCTCGAAAGCATTTCTTATAGTTGTCTTATTTTCAAAGGTAAGGTCATAATGAGAAAAATGTAATGAAGAGATTAAAAGCTAAGGAAAATATACAATGAAAAATTACCTGCTATAAAGCTGAAGAGAATCTGAAAAAATCAGTGGCAGAAAACTTATGTAAATTTTATTCAGCAAATCATTGGAAAGTTATACAAGAACTTTTTCAAATACTAGGCTTTACTGACAAGCATACTCTTTCTGGTGATACTGCATCAGAATCATTTATGCAGTTTTGTGAAAGATTTATAGAAATTCAAAACTAATCTTTATTACTCTTTAAGTTTTAAGTCTTGTGCAAAGGAAACACCAGATCTTCATTCAGCTATAAAAATAATTAATGCAATTGTTGACAATTGATATGGGTATACCATTGAAAGTGATAAAAAAAGAATAGGGCCTAAAGGATAACAAGTTAGATAATACTCATACTAAATTAATCACCAACTATATAACAGTACTGGTTTTGGAAATAAAGGCGTACCAGTGCTTTCACTATATAGGCTAAAAATAGATAATGAAATTATTTTTTCAGAATTGATTTAGGAACTTTTTGATATAGTTACAATTAATTAATAAGCACTAAATTATCTTTATTTTTTTTGTGCCTCTCTAGTCAGTTTTTTTTATAAACAGGTTTAGCATGATCTGTACAAAAGTTAGTTTGAGAATAGGTCAGCTTATTGCAGAATACGCATCTTTTTTAAGTGGTGACTTATAATATTTAATACACCCAGTCTCGCATAAGCATTTTTCCTGTAAAATAATCCATCTTTTTGATATATTGGTAAAACTAAGATGATAAATTAGAAGGAATCTCGTTAGAGTCCTCTGAATCAGTTATATTTCTATCAAGAATTATAATACTTCTTTTTGGAAAGTTATTAAGATTAATATACATTAAATTTCCCTTCATTTTTTATTATAAATAAATCTGATAAATATTCAAAAATATGGCACATGTCTTCTGAAGAAATGTGAATTATTTTTTATTTTAAAGATTTGATTTTCTTAATGTATATATACCAAAAAATTCTACTAATCTACTTATTATTGACATGGCTACCAAAACAGTTACCTCAAAGATCTAAAAACCTAAAGCTAATAACTTTGTGTTAGTCTTAGAGCAGTTTTTAGAAAAGCATAATTTGTCAGCTGACTCCATTCTAGAACAATTAAGCAAACATGCTTCTGAACTTGATGCTTTGCTTTCTGATTGGATAGTTCGCAGATATGTTAAAGTTACTTTTGTCAAAGGCACTAATAATAGAGATACTGATAATAAACATTCATTTAGTAAAGAGCAGATAAAGACTCTCTTACCAGATAAGAGAAAAAAAATCTCACTATTAAGGGAAAGGCAGAATACTGTGTTAAGGCTGGCAATTTTGTAAATATTATTACTAATCATTGGGCATTAGATTCAAAAAATAAAGATGAAAATAAAATCATTGCCAGTATTTCACATCAGTTAACATTCCATGTGAAATTAACAAAAGGTAGTGTAGATCCTACAATTATTGAAGAATTTGTCAAAGATAAGGACCTTATTCAAGATTCTAATAAAATTCAGAAAGAATGAACTAAAAAGTGAATGGCTAATCCAGATAGAATTCCTATATATTTCTCCTTAGCAAATGTGAGTAAAAGGATTCAAAACATGGATATTTCCAAAATTTCTACTAGAGAGAATCTTACAAATGTGATAGTGATATTGAGTATAAAACCTACAGAAATAAGATTTCTTCAGATCAATATCTATGAATTGAACTCTTCAAACATTCTATCATAATATAAAGAAGGCTATTCTTAGTACTGTACTGGTTATTTAAAGAACAAAAAAGAAAAGAAAAAAAATTCTGATCTTCAACCATTTCTTTCTATAGAAAAGAATCCAGAATGTTTAAAAGAATTGTTTACTTGGATTCAAGATGCAATTAAGGCTAAAAATTTATTTGACTCTGTCTTTACTAAAAGTAGAACACGTAATGCTTGGCTATTTAATGAATTCTTAAAGTAAGAATCTTATAAAATTATACTTAAAAAATTAAGAGATTATGGAAGTAAACACATTTTCAGAATTCATGGTAGTAAGAATCCAACTCCCCAGCATCTTAAACTGCTTTTGAGAATCACATTAAAGCAAGAATCTGACTGCTTTTATGCAAGTGATAATTATGCTATAGGCAATACAAAATCAGAGGAGTTCTCTTTTGAAAGTGAGAGTTCAAAACCTCAAATATAGGCTTCTTCATCTACACTAGCGACATAGAGCTGGTGAAAGAATATTAGCCCCAAAATGAATACTCTACCGATCTAACTAGTCTGGATCAGTAATCAGCTCAAAAGATTTTTTTACTGAACTATGCACAGCGCTTTCAGCCAGATTGTACGATAGAAAAATAAGTAAATCATCAATCAGATCTTATGTGACAAAAAAATAGATTAGCTAAACATAGGTGCTAGCTGAATTCCACACAAATGACACAACTGAAATAACAGTAGTCTCTCCAGAAAAATAAAACATTTTTACTTCCCTTTGAACTGCGCCTTCAGCAGAAAATAGTTCAGGCATATTAATACTCGCTAAAGGTAAGAAACTATCAAAAGTTTAAAGATACGCTCTTATATTTTTATTAGCTTCTTCTAATTTATTTATTTCTTGATCAGAATAACTGACAATACTAAGAACATTCTGTATTATGCTTATATTTTCTTTCAAATATAAAAGCAAATGATATAATATCACAAGTGACCTTTTCCTATATATTTCTCCTTCAAGATCATGCATATTATTATATAATATAGTAAGATAAGGTGGCAAACTACATTGAGATTTCCCTGTATATTTATTAATTCTCTCATTAAATCAAATAACAACCCAAACAAATCTTTAAGTGTTTTTCCTTTTTTGCTTTAATTCAATGCTGTTTGATTTCTATTCTTAATAGGTCTCTTCTTCTAGTCTAAAAACATATCAAGTTTTTTTTTAAATAGCTATTATATCTTTTTTCTTATATAAAAGCTTACCATATAATTGAGCATTAACTTGATCAGAATTATTATTAGTATTTCTTGTTATGATTGTGTTTATCTCTAGTTAGCATATATTCAATTTTGATACGGAATACTAATTATTAATCCAGGCAATGACTATTTTGATTATATCTATAGTATTGTAATCACGGGTATAGAGTAGCATTTTATAATATATACTTCAAATGGTATTTACTATACAAATGGCAGTAGAATATCAGATTAATCTTACAAAATCAACCGTCAAAGAAAATTCTGAATTAATTTATAGCAACGTAAAAAGGATGATTGGTATTATTGTGAAGTTGTTAAAAGATCATGTTAGTGTAAATAGTTTCCAAGCTAGCAAGAGAGCTAGAATCAAAAAAATTATCAAAAAATAATATGTATTATAGGTTTAGTCCAGATCTTTGTATTTATTTTTTACATATATTAATAAAAAATTTTCTTAGCAAAACTTCCTGATCTCAATTCAGAAAGTGATTTCATAACCTACATTTTTTCTTAGCAAAATGTACATATATTAATAGATTATTGAATATTTCATATCTTCTATAAAATATTATTGATCATAATATTTGAGCTTGAATTATTGTGACAGCGTATTACTAAGCTTGAAGCTGAAAACGCAAAGTTGAGACAGATTATTGAAGAAAATGCCAGACGTGATGCTGAGAATACTAAGCACAAGGTTAGAATCGAAGAATTAGAGAAAAATAGTGTAGATATTTCAGCTAAGAATGCTGAGCTTAAAGTTAAATTAGTCAAATTAAAATATGATTTTGATTCCTTCAACCTTATGAAACCTCAGCAACCCCAGCATGTTACTAATATGCAGAACTCATGCTCTGTTAGAGAAAAAGAGATATCAGCTATATTACAGCCATATGCTTCCTATTATATATCTGATCCTGTAATAGACTAGCCTATAAATGGATCATCTAGTGATAATACAAACATCAAACCATCAGAGAAAAAGATGATGGACTCTTTTCTGGATGAAGTGAATAAGAAAATTGTTAATGATGGAATAAGGCAGAGAAAGTAGGATAAGAAGCTTATAAAAGTAGAACCCATCTCTCCTAAAAAAGGTAAACAGGTATCTGTTGATAAAAAAATACTTCACAAGAAAGAACAAAGGAAAAAATTCATTCAGGAAGTATCTGAGGATTTAAGCATTAAATGTTTTAATACTATGGATAAGCTGGACTTGAATTCTTTAGATATTTGTCTAGAGCAATCAGTATGAAACTGTAATTACTCAGCAGTAGAAATGGAGACAATCTTTTCTCTTTTGTATAAAAAACTTTTCGATACTGAAAAGTTTGCTAGTCATGCAGTTCAAGAAGCCATTATATATTACTGTCAATTTGAAAAAGCTCTTATTTAAAGACGAAGTAAAATAGCATCTAAAAAACAAGTTGATCTGAAATCAATACTGTCAGTAGAATTTTAAATATGGAAATTAGAGCTCAGCTTTCTGCAGATACTTCTGATGCACTTTTATGAAAAAGAATCAAGCAGGCCAAAAAACTCTAGAAGCTTTTTGATGCAATAGGCATAGATAAAATTTATCAGATACATTCATTCTCTGTTAGCAGTATTTCAAAAATAACATAGATAATATGCCAATTGACTACAATATTAAGATAGAATCATCCACCTATGTTCAGCCAAAAGACACTTTATTAAGTGATAAGAAAAATTCTGAATTGTTACATCCTGATCTTAGTTCAAGAAGTAATAAGAAAAATTCTGAGTTGTCACATACTTCTAACACATCAGAGAAACAAGCATTAAAGTCTAAGGTAAATATTTCACCTGCATCTTATTCACAAATTCCTATGACTAATCTAACTTATGACTGATTCTATTTTTGTAACAAGATATTGGATCAATATCCTAATCTATATAATAGTGAAAATTTTGATTATTATGAAATTACTAATGAGAACATGCAGAGGGGTCCTTCTAGGACTGACCATCTGCCTATTATGTAAATTAGGCCATGATGATGAAGAAATAGAAGATAGGTATAAAGCTGGATCTTACTTTATTAAATGTGAATAATATGAAATTGAGATAACTGCATAGTCTGGCTACTTTGGTCAGAAACGCTCCCTATATTTGCGTTTCTCTTGAGAAACTATTTTTTACAGGCTAATTTATGTCAACTATTACCTAATTTAAATTGATTTATAATCATATAAAAAGGCAATATGATCAAGTCTGATAAAATATTAACCTTTGAATATCTGGATTGGCATGCCAAATTAAGTGGATTACCAAGTGTTTTAACAGATAAGATTTGGTCCAACTTATACAAAAAATATAAAAAAGAAACTGGGTATGAGTTATAGCAATTATCAGAAGATTGCCTTCTCATAAATTTGAAGCCAGAAAACAAAGTATCCTATTTATCTTCTTCTAAGCAATGTGAAGAAAAAGGGCCTATAACTTTTGAAATCAGACCTAATCCAGAATTAATTATCAAATCCGTCTTAGAGTACTTCCTATACTTGAAATTTGGAAATAGTTTCAGAGGGATTGATAATTATGATTTTACATCACCTCAGCCGTGGAGCTCATCATACCCTATTTGTGATGGAAAATATGGAAATTATGGATTACATGGCTCATGGTACCGCTCAGCTTTCTTATGATCCCAAATTAGCGAAGTTGCTATCCCAAGATAAGTTGGAATATTGTCTTACTTGCAACTCTTCAAGCAATAAATTCAAGTTTGCAATAGTAGCATAGAAACTTCATATGCAATAGGCTTCATATGTCATCTAACGAGATACGGAGGTAGATTCTAGCCCTTGTGATTTGCGTAGCAATCTGGTAAGTGATCACAGAACTATTAGATGGAATGATGATCACGTATATATATAAATAGATCTACGCGTCAAACTATGTCTGCATACTTTGACAATACATCTAAATGTTGGACTATTCGCGAATACTACGATTTTCAAAAGGAACAAAGTGATTTTAGTAGTATTTTCCATAAAGAGCATAGCTGGCTGAAGACAAATCTAAAGACCATTGTAAATAATAAAGAATCCCATTTTAATAAAGAACAAGTGAGCTGAGCCCAAGAGATGCTTCGCAACTTGAAGGAAAGTGTATTCGCCATGACTAGGCAGGGCACTTTCTAGGTGCTCTGTTGACGATTTTCTAGATCGTCATGGCGAAATAAAATTAAAGGGCACTTTCTAGGTGCTCTTGTTGACGCATCAGCCATGACTAGGCAGGATACTTTCTAGGTGTTCTGTTGACGATTTTCTAGATCGTCATAGTAGACCTATCTTATTCTTTGTATTTTTTTTAGTGTTATCTAGAACGAAATGTCTGATCCAAATGTCGCAGTCTTTTGGAATGAAGTCGATCACGAAAGGGAATTGAATATTGCGTGGGTAAGTTGATGTATTATGTATAACATTAGTTGATTTGCAGAAAATAACGGTTTTCTGATTCCTGATACAAGGCTGAAGGAATGCTACAAGCCGTAAAAGAGACAACTGCCGGAGTTGTGAATGCAATAAAAACAACAAATAAATACACCAACAAAATCTCTTATCATTGCTTCCAGTGGGACACAATATAACAGTTAACTTGAATCTAGGCGAATGGACTACAGAGCTAGATTCCTCATTCGCCTCATCTGAGAATACTCTGACTACACGGTTAGATTCTTCATCTGAATATATTCCTTCATAGATTTACTTTAACTTTTTATAATTTGTAAATTTGACACTAAATTCCTTTGCATATTGTTAGTAATTAATTAGATGACGATGTTATTGTAGCAAAGCGTGAAAAAGTAAGATTGTGATGCCAACGGAAAGAACTCAGAAAAATGAATGTGTCTTTCAAGATTCGGAATCAAAAGTGAAATGATTAATGCATTATAAAATTTATTCTTATCATAGGATGATGATGCTAATGAAAAGGAAAATATAGTCCCTGCTGATGAAGATGCGGATAAGAGTAAAATATATGAAGAACTGGCTAACAATGTGGTAGGTTTGCTTCTATCTTGTTAGTAAACGTGACTCTTTTATAATTATTTTGGTGTTATTTACAGATGAAACAATACATTACTTCAGAAAAATTGGAAGATATTTGGAAAACTGTAATGAAACGTTTAAAAGATAAAAATATTAGAGTACAGTAAGTTTTTTGTCCGAACTGATATAAATTTTGATTTGGTAGGTAATTAACGCATATTGTAATTATAGGTCAATTGAATCTCGTATTATAGATCTCACCAACTGGACAAATCTGGAGTGATCCAGTATATTGAAGCATAAGAACAAAATTGCATTAATGAAATCATTTAATAAAAAATTGGAAAAGGAAAGAATAGATCAGAAAGTTTTAGATTTTATCGATAATTCATCAAATAGTTTGATAATAAGTAATGATTTTATTTATTATTTTGTAAAGGTATATAATATGAATAATATGATCAATAGATAACGCTTAACGCTTATATATTATAGAGGAATTTAACTGATTTACAAGAGTGGAGAACTAAACTTTCAACTATTGGTTTCGAAGATACTATATTGGCATCTGAAATAATTTCATTCTTGTAAGTACATAAATTAAGGTGTAAGTTATATGTTATTTATTCTCTAAAGCAGTCATTTTTTGTAGTCATAAATGCTGTCGCCATGAGATCAACATTTTAACAGTTCCGCTCAGGGAACGCGATTATACATTAACGATCTTAGGTCTATTACTTGGAGATTTATTGCAAGAATTTAATATAGTACAATTCGAATTATTTTGGTATACCACTTAAATCATTTTTTCATGCATTAAATGCTTATGAATTTATTTGTTAAAGGTTTGTAAAAATTTTTAGGATTGAAAAAATATGTAATGCGACTAATTCCTAAAAATGAAAAAGTCTTAACGCTGAATATATAAAATTAAACAAGGATATCACTAAATTAGACATGTCTTTGGAGTTTCGAAACTTTAATATTGAAATTATGACAGTGAAAGTCGGAAACACTAAGATGAAGAAAGATGAATTTAAGTTACAATCTGATCATACCGCCATAAAAATTGAACTAAAAGATATATTAGATGATTTTATAATAAACTTCATTTTAATAAAAAAGATTTAGCGAATATCTATACTATTGGAACTCAAATCACCGGTATAAAATATATATGTTTAATTTTATTTGATTTAATGCTCATCTTTTGTCTCAATAAAATCCGTAGGTCATCACTGGTCTATTTATTCTTTATTATATGATCATGATTTAAATTTTTATTTTTTTATGGAAATGGTAACATTGGATGTGCCAAAGACTCCCTCAACAATGAGAGGCCTCTTACCAACGTTTATTAAGACTTTACTTGAACTTTGAGTTTGTATTTTGCATTACTGATAGATTTACAAATCTGTATATTTCTACCAAGTATTAACGTTTATTCTTTCATTTAATATAGCATACATTGCTGACACTTAACGATAAAGTTTTAAGCATCACAAGTGTACGTAAAGAATGTAAATCAATGCTCTCTCCACCCTCATCACAACCACATGAAACTTCTGAAACTCCTAAGATTAAACGAGTGAAAAAGGATATTTTTTCTATATTTGATAATTTATATCAAAATTAATCATAGTTTGTTATAAAGTTGTATTAGATTATTTCCGAGGTCGCAATATCGTAATATGATATAAATAAACTGCTTTATAATCAAAGCTTTATACAGTGATTCAAGAGATTATGTACTGTAATCTGAAATAAGAAAGAATAAAAATTATGACCAGAACAACTTTCATAGCTAAAAAAACCTATTTTTATGAACTGATTCTATCCTCTTTCTGAGCGTGTGAAGGAAAAGGGTTTTTTGGATCTAATTAGAAGTGAAGTCGCATATATCATAAAAAATTTTAAGGATGTATTGATTACGCCACAGTCACGTGATCTGTTACGGCACCTAGCGTCACCTAGAAAAAATGGTAGCCAGATAGTTATAGTTTTGCTGAGTAACACGTGATTTCAGATACTAATCTTTGGGAATTATATTTACAAAAATCACTACGTATACAAATCAATATAATTGTTTCACGTTGAATAAAGTTAATTTTTTTTTTCACTTTTTTTTCCTCTTTTTTTCTTTTTTTTTACAAACGATTACTTTTTTTTATTAAACGCGTAACATAATATTTACTAAATATAATAAAAGATCGCAAAGTTTTTTTATTACATTTCCTTTTACTACGCCACGATGTCAAACTAACAAAATAAAACTTGTAAAGGATGTCATGTTCGTCAAAGCTATGAAAATTTTCTGAATGAGAAAGGTATTACTTTGAAAAAATGTTTACACTGCTGAGATAAACTTAAAATTTCTCGCTTGAAAAAAAGTATTAAAAAATCTGACACAATAATTAAATATTCAGATATTACCGAAACTGTATATAATCATTTAATTTCTCTAAATGATACTAATGAATATTATGAAGGGGAAAATGTGAAGTTAAATCTTGATCTCGATATTGAATTATCATCTTTTCTTGACTTTATTTTAGAAAAAGATGCATCAAATAAGAAAAATCTCGAAATTGAAGTTAGCAATCACGTAATAACATTGATTTCAGAAGGTGATAGATATTCATGGGTTTATTGGAATAAAAATCAAAAAAAAACTCTCTTCATATATTATATTATTGCAATTGTCGAATTGAGCTTAGAAAACGGCAAGTAAAGCATTCCATAGCAGATAAATAAAGAGACATATCTACCTATTTAGAACATTATCATTGTAATGGAATAATAAATATAGAAATATTATCACAATTGGGCTTAATCAAAATTAAATATTCTCATAAAATGTTACATCCACAACCAAGGCATGTTAATATAACATATGAAATTAAAAAATTTATTCAAATTGTCCTGTTTCAGATATTTGACACCAAATTCAAGAAAATCTAATTATTGGATATGAAAATATAACAGTTCAACAAACTTATTATTAGTAGTCTATTCAATCTCGTAAGGTATACTACCATAATACCAATTCTTTATTATCAGCAAAATGTTTGTTAAAAGAGTTTAACCAAGAAATTATAGTAAATAATCTTGATACTTCTACACTTGCTCTTGGATTTTTAACAGAATTGTTTTATAAATTGCTTTACCATAATTTTGAAGCAATTGAAATCGATGCAACTTATAGTACTAATAATTTGGCATGAGAATTGTATGCAATTATAGATATAATAGATGGTACTGGATTTTCTCTTAGCTATCTTATAATTTCAGTTAGGAAAAATTGAAATATAACAGGAATTCTTATTCAGTAGATGCAAGCTTTAAAAGAACAAAATCTGAGAAACTTTCCTTTTATTTTAACTGATAAAGATTTTGCAGAAATTAATACAGCACAAACAGTATAGTCTGAAGCACGTTTACAATTATGTATCTAGCATTTAAGACAGATTATTAAGCAACGTTTATCATCTAATAAAGTTGGTATATACTATTCTTATAATCCAAAAGCTACACATAAAGAATGTTCAACAATAGATCCTAGTTGGAGAATTATAAATAATTCAAATTCAGTATTTTGCCTTTAAATTTATGAGAAACTGTAATTAAACTTGTTGAAAATTATTCAAATCGTCATATGTTATTGCCAAAATATAATGGCACCTTTATTACAAATACAGATAAAATTTGAAAAGAGTATGTCAAAGAAATTATAGAATTTTGCAAAGATAATGAATTACTCCGATTATGGATTTATCTATGGAAAGAATGGTATTCAAAAGAAAAGTGGAATTTATGAGCAAGAATGGTTAATAAAAATATTAGCTATATTAAAATTACAATGATCATTGAATCACATTAGCGATATATTAAACATGACCATTTATATAAGTTTTACAAGTCCCAAGTTGATCATTTATGTTTTATTCTTATTAAAAAAATGATCAGCTAGCAATTATATCAAATTCAATTACTACAGCAAGGTCGTTATTCAGTACTATGATAAAAGGAGTTTAAAAAAGAATGGAAGCAACATGAAAAAAAACTACAAAAATAAATAGCAAATATTTTACAGATCCAATAAAGTGGATATATGCATGTTCTGCATATATTCAAAGCTGTTTCTTTTTATGTAAACATCTAGTTAATTCTGTTGAAAAAGTTGATGCAATATTCTTTAAGAAAGTAAGTGACAAGTTGTTTTGATTTTGATATTTGTATTCATTATTTAATTAATAATGTTTCTAATTAAAGGTGCAAAGAAATGTAAATTATCCATTAATTTCATCTTATGAAGGTGAACTGATTAATGTATTTAGTTTGAAAACTTCTCAAAATCATAAAATTTCAAATATTTTATTGATCCAAAATTCAATTACCAAGAATGAAGATGATTATATTATTGAAAGTAATGATAAAGAACAACAAATATATGAAACTAATTTTGCTTATTTATGCGAAGTATTAGATAAGTAATTAAATTTTATATACAGATGCATTTTTAGTTTTTATTAATGTCAAAACGAATTTTTTACAAGAATTGTTAAAAGAATCATATAACAAACTAAAATAACATCTATAGTTAAAAAATATTTGCAAAATTTTCAGATTGTTAGAAAATATAAATAATGATATTATAGTACTAGAAAATCATCGAACAATGGCAAAAACATGGAAAAATTTTAACAAAAATACAATGTATTGGGAATAAATAAAATAAATAATGACAATAAATAAAATTAGTGATTTTCTTAAAAACTTAATCTTTTTATTTATTTATTCAGTTATTTATCAAAGTATTTTACTAATAAAAATCATGATAAATTAACTAGAAATCAGTTTCTAAAATTATGTGTTATCCAGTAAAACTATCTGGATACCATTTTTTCTAGGCAACGCTAGGGTGGTTCAGTACTGAACACCCTCAACACCTGTATTTTATTTTTTGAATATGATTTCACATATTTTTTATATATTATATTATAAAGCATAGTGCAGTTAAGAGGTGTAAATACTGTATAAGTGCTTATCAAATAAATAAAATAATACATGCAATTATAAGGAAATTGCAAACTAATCTACATGTGTATGAATATAAAATTACCACCTTTTTTCTTTACTATTTGCTTATTTTTCTGAATTCTGTTAGGCAAAGAAAAAAATTCTGAAGTCTGATTGGCTGATCATCTCGTGATTTATAAAAACTAGAACTCTTCTAGAACTAGGGAGATCATATGTGATACAAATTTTAGCCGAAAGGCGCTATGCATGATTTAGTCATCAATGATAATCAGATCTAATTTAGCCAAATTATAAAATTATGAATGTTTTTTATATACTTGTTATAAACTGACATAAATAATTATAAACAATATAAATCACTAAAAACACTATTTTATCATTTAAACATTTATAAAGATAGATTTAGATAGTAATATCTACTATAAGCTTTGTTCATCTGATCTTGATGATAGATATAATGAGATAATAAAAGTAATATACCTTTTACAATATAAACATGATAATGAAATATCAGAAATTTGATGCTCTTATATTCGTAGTTTATTTAGAAAAATACTTGAAGAGAACTCAGAAATATTTTCTAAGAATGAATATATTCACATATATGTAAAGTTTTATAAAGATGATAAAGGATTCCATCTTAGCGGAAATCTAACAAATTATATATATTGTAGTGTGTGTGACTCCCTAATATTCATTCCTGAAAGGCTTATAGACAAATTTCTCTATTGAGATGGCTACTTGAAGAGATGTATTGTTAGTAAAGCTAACCCAATTGAACATGTAAAAAGAAAAGAAATTCTCCAAGCTATTGATAGGAAGAAATTTCAGATCTGTAGTATAAACAGTATATATTACAAGAAGAAGCTAAAATGAAGCGTCTTTAGTTAGAGCTTTCATCCCAATCTACTCTATATTTAGAAAAGGATAAATTGGCATCAGTATCATATGATTATGATGATCATTTAATTGGCTATAAAGCTTACCTTTCGGCTAAAATAACTGTAACAAAAAACACTATGTCAAATACTTTAAATTTTGAGTCAGTATATATTTTACCTGTCAGGCAAGAAATGATTCTACTAACTTCTTATCAGTCATCAAATTGCAAAAGTGATATAGGCAAAATATTTATCTTATCTCAGTATATAAAACAGCCAAAAGGCACTGCATTGAGATTAAGAAATGGAACAGTAATCACGATTGTTTAACTGGTTTGACTGATTTTAAGAAATATTCTACATTATACATAAAACTGAAATAATTTTGATTTTGATCATATTAAAAGTCAAAATAGTCAAAATTGATTTTGACTTAAAGTTATAAAAGTTGAATAGTCAAAATAAATTATAAGGATTAAAAGTCAAAATAAATTATAAATATTAAAATAAATTATGAATATTAAAATAAATTATAAATATTAAAATAAATTACGAATATCAAATTATAAAATAATGATAATGTAAAATTATAAATCACATAATATGCTAATGATCTAATGATAAAATTTATTAAATTTAGTAATACATAATATGATATACTGTATAACTGATTATCAATTAACTTTTTCTTTCTAAATGAATAATGGATTTTGAAATTTTAAATTATCTCTTTTCTTTTTTGATTTTATAATGATAGATTATAATACTCCTGATTATACTGACGTGAGTTCTCATTTAGATGATTCTATTTTTGATATTTTTTCAGAAAGAAATGAACTAAAAAATAAAAATTCTAGCTGAAAAAAGAGTCAAGTTTGGGATTTTTTTGAGACAGAAGATGCTAAAAAACATGAACATACAGGTTGTATTTGTAAAGGATGTGGTTGGAAAAGAAAAGTGAAAAAAACACATGAAATGGTTGAATATCTAGCTCTTACATGTACTAATATTACGAGTAAAATAAAAGATTTTTTTATTCAAGAATTAAGAGAATGAACCAAAATTAAAACTTCTAATAGTAATAATAATAAACCTAATGACCAAGAAGTTAATACTGGAAAAAAAGAAAATTATCACTAATACAATCAAAAATAATAACAAAATTTGAAAGTTCTACTGTTGATGAGGCTAAAGAATAATGATATAATCGAGCTCTTATTAGATTTTTCATATATTGCGGCATTTTATTTAAGATTGTAATGAATCTATTTTTTATTGACCTTGTAAAATGTTTGTATCCATCATATCAACTTCTAAATTGAATTACATTTGTTGGTTTTTGGGTTAATCAAGAGTTAGCTCAGGTTATAAGTATGATATCAAATGTTATTAGAGGATCAGATAATATAACGATAGGTAGGAAAGTTTTTTTTCTTTGAATTATTTATTTTAATAAAACTAATATTTTTAAAATTTCAGGTTTAGATGGATAGACTAGTTCAACTAGAGCATTAGTATATACTTTTATTTTGATTTTACCAGAAGGAAAAGAATACATACATTCTTTACAAGATTTATCTTTATATAAGCATATGGTAGAATATATATCTGAAAAAATTTTAGAAGTTATTAATGATGTTGGAGCAATAAAAATTACTTTAATCATATCAGATAATGCATCAACAATGATTAAAGCAAAAAATCTTGTAAATGCAAAATATAATTATATAATCTCCATTCATTGTATTGCTCACCACATTAATCTGTTAACCACTGATATTATGAAGCATAAACATTCAAAAGATATTATAATAAAATTTATGAAAATTATTAAATTTTTTCAAAAATTATATCAAGTCGAAACAATATTATCTCAAGAATTAGAAAATACTTTCATTAAAGATAGAGAATTAAAGGGATATTTTAAAACTAGATAGACAACAGCTTGAGATTGTCTTGCATCTATTCAAAGATGTGAGCGTTTCTTACATAATATAAGATTATATAATTTACCAGTATTTATTATTATTATATTTTAAGTTTTAACATATTAATAATTTAATATTTTAAAAGCTTGTTGAAAGTAATTCAGAAATTCTTAACAATAAAATAAAACTTTACTGCAAAATTGCCTTTTCTTTTAAGATGTTGAAAAACTTATTAAAGTTATTCAGCCAATTAAAAAAATTATAACTTCCTTAGAATTTAAAACTAGTACCTTAACAGACTGTTTTATTCAGTTAATAAAACTTTCTATGGTTGTTAAAATTTACCTAACAATAACAAATTCTAATTTTCGTACTTACTGCTTAGAAAAATTCAATAAACAATGGTGTCAATTTGATTTTAAAATATATATGCTAGCATATTTCTTACATTCACTATATAGAGGTATGTAAATTATAAAATAATTTTTAATATAATTATTTAATAATATATTATTGCTATTTTAGAAAAAGGATTTAAAGATGATGTTTTTTGACAAATATGCCATACTGCACTTAAATTATGGAGATCTATAGGTGGTTCAAATTCAGCTGATAAATTAATAGGACAAATGTTTGCATATAATAATTATCAAAGCTATATGAATTCAAATTTATACCTGAAATGTATAGTGTATTTATTGATTTGGTGGAAAATGATTTAACAGGAAGAAAATTGGATCCAACAACTAGCATTAAAAATTTGTTCTATAGCATCACATAATGCTGGTTGCGAAAGAATATTTTCTGTTTTAGGTTAGATGTGTTCAAAATGCTGAACAAGGTATTATTTTGAATTTTTGTTATTTCTACCCTTTATATTTTTTTTATTATCATTTTAATTTTATATAAATACGTAATTACAGATTATCAATTGAATGAATGCAAATAATGACAAAGCTACATACTTACTATGTCAGTAATGCTTCCTCTGAAATGAGTTATACTTATTCAGATCTTACTGATGATGAATTTTATAAAGCAGTTAGTGAAAGTTTTAATGATATTGTAGAATTTTTTGATGACGAAATTCAAAAACAAAAAGAAGAATTAAATATAATTGATGGAGATGATGGAAATGATAATCTTATTATAGATAATGAAGAAACTCTTAAATATAGTAATGAGTCAGTAATGGAAAATTATTTTAATTTTGATAACCAAGATTTACAAAAAGTATTAGGAATGGAAGTAAGAGTGATTATTGAACAGGAAACAACTGATTATGATTACAGAGAAAAGAATTATAATATTGATGCATTATTAAATGCTAATTTTAACATAAAAAAATATTGTTTCATTTTATATGTTTTGATATAATGAATTATTTTAAAAATTAATTTATTATTATAAAAATTTATATAAATGTATTATAAAAAAAGCATAGTGATATTACATATATTAAAAAAAATTAAATTAAAAAATAAAAATAAATTAACATCTTCATCTTTTCTTTTCTTTGAACCTTCTCGTAATAATTTCTATCCTGATTAACTGAAACCTAATTGAAATTTTGCAAAATGTTAAAATCCCAATTAGTAATGGTTGAAATGTTAACAAAATATTTTGCCAATTGTGTAAAGTTGAAACTATGGCGAAATCTTTTGACCAAAGAATTGAACATTCTATAAATAAATAAAAAAAGTTAGAAATTTTATTTGAAATAAAAAAAATCACCTCTTTCGAATTTCTGTGCATACCTAATCATGTTTAAAGCCTAACTGTCCAAGCCAATATTCCTACAAAAATAAAAGAAACTTAGAAACGTTTCTTAAAAAAAACACATTCACTTTCCAATTTATCCAAATTTTCAAAAAGGCGGTATCTACAAAATAGAAGAAAAAAGAAATATCAATACATTTCTTAAATAAAAAAAAACAAAAAAACCCTACTGTTTATACTCACTTGAAGTCCAGTTCGTAAATTCGTCTGGCATACCTACAAAAAATAAGAAAGAAACATTAGAAAAGTTTCTCTTTTAAATAAACAAAAGACGTTCTGATCTGATCATCCAAGTAGTCCGACATCTCTACAAATAGAAAAACAAGAAAAGAAATATTTTCTTAAATCAAATAAAATAAAAAAACCCTATTTACTCACTTCATGTCTATAATAGTTTCGTCAAGATTCAAAAAGCAGGTATTCTTACAAATAAAGAAAAATAAAAAAACTATTTATAACATTTCTTTAAAGTGTTTAAAACCCTATTTATTTACTTTTTCTGTAATGCCAAGACTTCAAGCCAGGTCAAAATGAGTAAAAAAAAATGAATTAAAAAATTTAAAAAATTGATTGATTGGCAATTTGGCATATCAATCACGTTATTCTGATTAAATTATTAATTTCGATCATTATGATCAATTTTGACCCTTATAATCAATTTCGACTATTGTGATCAATTTCAATCCTCGTGATCAATTTTGACCATTGTGATCAATTTCGACCCTTATGATCAATTTTGACTTTTATAATTAATTTTGACCTTTGTAATTAATTTCAACTTATATTTTGACTATGGTTTTTTTTAAAAAATATTTTAACTTTAACTTAATTATTTCAGTTTCATGTATATTCTACATCATTTTCTTGATATATAACTTATTTATACATGATTTATTGGATCTTGCTTTATGTAAGATATAGTATATTAATTTTTTTTCTTTGTTTAGTCACAATGTATGTAGAAGAACAGTGTGTAATATGAATTAACACATTTTTAACTATCGTTAAAATGCATATAATGTAATAAGTAATACATCACAAATCATTTGTAATTTTGTGTAACTGCTTATGCGACAAATTAATTTTCACATATAAGAAATCAATCTCCAAAATTATTTTAAATTTTTTCTCTTATAATATTTAGTGGGATAGCATTTATTGATATATGTATTTATTCTAGAAGAATAGGCTCTCTGACACCATTGATTTCAGCAGAATATATTTATATAATGTTGTCAGTTCTTAGTATTAACTATTAAGCAGTCAGGCAAGTGAAAAAAGTTCATATATGCATTATTTTCAATACTATTCTAAATGTTGAGATCTTTAATACACATTCCATATATCCTTATTCTCAAACACAAACTTTCAGTATAAACTGCCTTGCATATTCTCCTTTTTCTTCTCCAATATGAATGTAAGTTGGTGAGGATATGAATGGAGATTTAAAATGGCTAGGCAGTATATTAGAGTTAAGTATTTTTATGTCTTGTAAATTCTTTTATTTTAGCCATACCTACTGATATATACACTAAAACTTATAATTTCTTGTCAAATGCTAAGGAAGAGAATATTATCGCTGGGTCTGTTATTTACTAAAGAATTGAAAAAAATCCCTGGATAACTCAAAATGAGCTAAAAAGTATTATTAAGTGGGCTGTGATATTTGTGAAAAATCAATATGAACGAGGCTCCTTACGTTATACTACTCTTCTCAAAATTCTACTAGAGGTAAGATATCAAGCTTTAAACTACTGGTGACTAGAATTTATTTGAGTGATGAATAACGCAGACAATGATACCATTCTGAGGGAAAAAGTATAATAGACTAAATATCCTATTAGCTCACTTACAGGATTTTTTCTTGACAGTATAAAGGGTAGTTAGGCTATAGCTATATGCTTAATTTAATGTGATTATTTCAGTATCACATTAAGTCTTTATTTGAGTATTGGAATAGCTAATTATACGAGAATAGAGCTTTATTTTAATCTGATAGTGTATGTGTTTTTGATTTTTTTTTAATATATATGCTTAGGCTAATTAATTATATGTCTACGTTAGTTCAAAATTGACTTTAAAACAGTCTGTAGTTTATGTAATATCAGTGCAGTGAAAATGAATGGAAAAAGGCCTTTTACTTTAGATAAAATTAAAAAAAAAATATCAAAGCACTGAAGGGTAAACTCAGAAAAAATACATCACAGCTTTACCAGTATTTGTTTTCAGATGTAAATAAAATATCTATTTTTGACTTAACTTAGGAAGATCCTCTAGCTAACCAAGTAATTAGCGATGATTCAGATCTGGTACAGAAATTACCAGAATAACTAAAAGAATCTTTTATGGTAAAATTCTTTTTTTTATATACAATCTTATGTTTTTTTATCTAGCACTAGAAATCGTTTTAATTTATTATTATACTATCTTTAGAAACCAGTAAAGAATATAGTTCCTTTATCACTTCCACAAATTATATGGAAAAAATGTGAAGAATTTGTAGTTAACTTTGCAAAAAGTAATATGAGCATTTTATCACAAAAACTTTCACATAATAGAGAATGAAAAGAATCAGATGAGGAGCTTACAAACATCACATCAAGAATTTTGGATTCTCTAAATGATTCATGAAATAATTCTGCCTTTAGCTCTGAGTTTGTGAAATCACAAAATGGAGGTACTTATATGACTAACATAATAGTTCTTGCTATTCAGACTATATTAAAAAGTCTTCTTTTAGGAAGGTCGTCTTATGTCAGTAGGTAAATGATAATATAATTAGAAAAATTGTATTGTGAACATCAAGTTAAAAAACTTTTAAACTAATATTAATATTATTATCTTTTAGTGCTAAATGTCAAAGTTCAGCTAGTGTAGATAGGAAAGATGAAGGGTGAGCAGGAAGACAGCCAGATATCATATTTGTGATAAAGCATAATGGAAAAAAATACAAACTCATATATATTGAAAGTTCACACTTATCTTGTACATTACAGAAAGAAAAAGATGATGAAATAAAGCTATAGCGTGAAATTAATAATGAGATATATTAGATTCACAAATCATCTGGGTCAGATAAAGATGAATTTGGAATTATTGGAATACAAGTGACTGGACAAATAATATGTTTAAATATTCTTATTAAAGATATGAAAAATATATATCATTATTACAGTCACACCTCGATATAACGAAGTTGCTGATCTAACCAATCACTTTGTTATAAGAATCTTTGTTAACGCTATAACGAATTATGCGGTATGTATAACGAATAATTCATTATAACATTAACGAATTATTTGTTATAATAGATGATTACTGATTTCATTACACAAATATAATTTTACTATTTCCAGAAATATTTTCACATTATTAATCGTTGAACGACAGTTTTATTAATTTACTTAAATTTTTTTTTAAAAAAATTTATTTTTTTAAAATAAATA
>CAJVPQ010000208.1:0-34517 GCA_910591825.1 Funneliformis caledonium
TGCTACACATTTAATCAAAACAATAAACAAATATCCCTTTAAAGCAACTGCTAACCTATTCGGTATAAAAATCACATGGCTAGTAACTTATAAAAAATTTATTTAAATTTTTATTTTTAAGCTGTGCAATATTTTTGTTCCCCCCTGGTAGATGAAAAGTAGATCTTAGGTTAAGCATAGTAATGTTAACGTCTACCTCATATGAGATATATTGCAACAAAATCAGATAAAGTGAACATTAAAAAATATTGGATACAAAATATATTAAAATATATTTTTATTTACTATTATATTTTATTTTTTTTTTTATTTAGATAATTATCTTCGGTAAATTTTTTTTGTTGCATAATAAATTCCAAATAAAATAATTGGAGTAACAAATCCTGAAAAATAAAATTTAATTTTTGTATTATTATTATTATTATTTAACTCTTCTTTATTTTTTAACATTAAAATGTTCATTTTTTAAATCACTGATTTCATTTTTGACTAGATAAATATTATCCATATCTTTAATATATCGGTTACAATGATAATCAGGAAGAATATAGATTTTATCTTTGCCTAGGTTATTACGAATAAATTCAAATTTATCTTTTTTTATATTACCAGGATCTAAGGTAAGAATCCAAATATCAAAATTTGGACGTATAATTTTTGCTCTTTTTCAATATTCAGAAACTTCTTGATTATTACCATTGATAAAAAAGCACTCAGAAAATTGTTTAAAGGTTTTGTTAAATTCATCTATTCTAACTTGATTAAGTACAGATAAAAGATTTTGTTCTTGTTTAGTTTAAGAAGCAAGTCTAAAAACAAGTTCCTCAATTAATCCTTCTTTTAAATACTTTAATAAATCCTTTGCAATAGTAGTAAATGGTCAATTAGATAGATAGTTTCAATTACCCATGTATTTTTTTTCAAGTTCTGCAGTTTTTTCTTTATATTCATTAGGGTCATTAATTATTTTTCTTAGATTATTACGTTCTCTTTGATAATTTTCAAAATTTTTAAGATTTTTTTTAATTAATTTACCTTTTTTATCACTTTCTTTCACTCCATTAGGACTTTCATAATCTCTTTTTTCTCAAAAAATTTGGTGATATTCTTTAAAAGATGTTGTTTTATCAGAAATTCCATAAAAACATGATGATTTTATAAGTCATATAACATCATTAATATTACAAATAATTTTTAATTTTCTACCTTTTTGTTGGTTGATTTTTTTAATTAAAGAATATGTGTCAGTTATTATAAATTAGTTTTATTTATCATTTTACATAAAATTCTATTTAATTATATTATTTTTAAGTTAATAAACATTTCGCAAGATTAATATCGAATCCTATCCCAAAGAGATTCACCCATCAAAAGCCTTTTGGAAATTACAAAAATAAAAAGAAATATCAATAAACATTTTGTATAGTTAATATCAAAACCAAATAACTTACTCATTTGAAATATTGTTCAAAGGAAAAAAAGAAACATACAAAAAAAAAGATAGGTTAGTATATATTTACACCTTTTTACTTAAATCTTTTTTAGTCTGAAAGATACCTATATGACTTTACAAAATATTTAATCATGCTTCATGCTTGTTACACCAATATGTCAAAAGAAATTATACCATCACGATTTTATAGGCATATCAGGTTATTTGACTGATATGTTATAGCCTGATATTAATAATGCTAATTATATTTTATGTTGACTTAGGATAAGTAATATCTTTAAATTTATCTCTAACAAATGGACGAATATTTTAGTAAAGATATTCTTACCTTTTGTAATCTAAAGGAGAAGGGGTTAGTATTAAAATAGATAAAGATTTAATTTCTTTGGTAATTTTAGAAACATTGGTTTTTCTGGCTTTTAATAAATTAAATTCATAAAAAGGTCCATTAACAATTTCTTGGACTTTTACTATGCCAGGGTTAGATATTTCAAAAAGAAAATGTTGAAATTTTTGTATACCTGGTAATTTTTTAAAATAAACTCCTAAAATAGATTTAATATCTAAATATTGAAAACCTTTTCTAGCATTATAACGTTGAGTTTTATTTAATCTAGCAATACTAGATTTTTTTATTACTTCAACAATATGATTAACACAATCTACAGTTGTTTTTCGATAAAGTTTTTTAATTAAACCAAAACTGCCATCACATTTAAATTTAGTATGTTTAGGAATCATAAAGTTTAATTCAATAGATTCATAATAATTACAAATTACTAAATATAAATAAAACCAAATAGTTACACTATTTTTGTTTTGTCCACCTGCATTATCACAAGTAATTTTTAAATGCTTCTCACCTTTGTTTAATTTTTTAATTCCATCAAAAACCATACTTAGTGTACCATTAGGACCCTTTTCTAAAAGTTCGTTTTCATCTAGAACATAATTAATTTGTTCTTTTATTGCTTCATTCTGAATACCAAAAAGATGAACTTTACGAGAACTGAGATAATAAATTTTACTTTCCTGTTAATCAGAATGAGGAGCATGAATATTCTGAGCTCAATCATAACTATAATGTGCTGTTATATTAAAACTACAATATGATGCTTTATTAGTAATAGTTAAATGATATTGATTAACTAATTTCCTTTGTTCTTCAGCTAATTTTGTATTTTTATAGTAATAGTTTCTTTCTAATTTTGCTTTTGCTAAATGATCTTTAAACTTCTTCATTAAATTTTTGGCTTCTTCTTCTTGATGAGTATTATATTGTAAACTATTGCGAAAATGTTGACAGGTATCACATAAATCAGTGCGAGGACTCATAATTTGAATTCCAGGTATTAGCTGTTTTCATAATTTGCGAAAAGTATCATATTTTAATAATTTCAAATTATTACCTTCTTCTAAACCAGCCAAGAAATCTCGATGAACAGATTTATAACTCATTTCTGCAAGCAAAATATTTGTGATTGAGTTAAACGATTGATGTTTCTTCTAGGACTAGGTAAACCATTAACTTCTGCATAGTTTTCTAGAAATTTTTTTACTACTTCAGCAATACTCTTATTAATTACTAACTTAGTTTTTAATTGTAGTATTCTTTTAGTATTTCCATGAATTCTGGTAATGAGTCCATTTTTTGTTAAATGATTGCGAATATTTTCTAAATAAAAATGCCCAATTCCTAACATCTGAAAATAAGTTTTTTGACAAATGGGTGTATTGTAGTTTCAGCGGTAAAATGTTTTTTTATTGGTGCGATATTTCTTTTTTAAGCGCTGGCTAGTAGTCACTGTTCCTCCATCTATAGCAATAAGTTGAGCCATAATAAAAGCATCCTGTTCTGGACTAGTAAGAGCTTGAAAAGATTCTTGTAACTCTGCAAACTTTTCTCTAGGGATCTTAGCAAAACAACCACATCTACAGCCCATATCTAAAAACTTTATTGCTTTTTCATATTCGGTAAAGTTATTATTTATATTGTATTTCATACATATAATTTTATCACTTTGTTTGGTTTTCTAATTTAAATTATTAAAAATTGTCGCTGAATTTGATAGATTTTATTCAGCTTTATTCTCATGAATTGAACTATTATTGAGTTTAACAGTTAATGTCTTATAACAGTTCAAGGTTTGAATTTTGAAAATTTTTTTTTTAAAGGTGAGAACGGATGTTATAAGTAGCAGCTATAATATAAAAGTCTAATAATTGTGGAATGCTAATTATATATTCTTATTAGTTTCGCAATAATTAGTAATGAAAATCATAACCAATCTAGATACTTCTTCCGTGTTGAAATACAAGAGATTAACAGATTATTATCTACACCACATCACACGAAAATAACAATTAATAATATATCGAAGATTGATTTCACAATTATATGTATTTGTAATTCACGTTTTCATACTTCGCACATTATAAAATTGAAACTTAGTAATTTTTAAAAACTATACTACATAATTATTAATGCATTAAATCTTCAAGAAATGTAGCTATGCTATTACTCTTTGAAATCCAATGCCTTAAAATAAAGTAAAGAATCATTAGCTAATTTTTTATTTAAAAAAATTTATTTCAAAATGTTTACCTTTGAAATAGAACAGAATCATCCATAACTATTCCTGAATTCTACGACGCTTGTTCTTGCATATATGGACTTCTTCGTAGTAAATTAAGTATTCATAACGACTATTAAAAGTGTCTTCACATTTGTTACAAAGGACTGGTGATTCATTTTCACTTGACGTTTCAGAATCTTCCTGTAATTGATCAACCAATGAATACGTAATAATAGAAATTATAGCACGAAAATAAAGAATAATAACGCACCTGAGAAGTACAATAATCAACCGAGGATATTCTTAGCGTGAAGCCTGGCAAAGTATCGTCAGCACTAATATTCCTCCATATACGCAAACTTACACAGTTTTGACCCCTTCTGTATATAAGGATCCGCTTGTTTTTTGGGTTGATCAACTAACCGAGTTGGATCGATGTGCCATCCTCAAAATATTCATCCTTAAACCTATTATCTGCTTTAATAAAAGCTGAATTGGTTGTATCAGTTCTGATGTCTCCAACTTCAACTACAAATATAGGAGTAAAAGGTTCACCCTTGAAGGTTCAAAGTTGTTGCTCATTCAAATTACGATGTGTGTTTTTGAACGTGAAAGCAACGTTCAGCACTCTAATCTTTTTACCAGCCTGCGTTGTAATCTCATCCTCAGATTCCTCAGTGCCAAATTTAAACCCTCCTTGAGAGGTAGTAACACTACCGCCCTGACGAGTAAATATATTCCAGTTACTGAGTTGCCTGGCGATTTCTGTAACAACAAGTTCCATATTGTAGGTTGCTTGTGGCATTGGAATCAGCTTTCCGTTTTCGTCAAGCTCAAAGAGGTTGATAGGCTTCCCGTCAATTTCCAAGGTACGGTTTTTTAGTTGGTTGTTAATGTATTCAAATTCCTCAAGAGTATAAGTGCGTTTAAGGTCTAAATTATCAAGATCTATTTGTTGGTCATAAGCTTTGGAGGTTTTAGACATGTTGTGAGTGAAAAATTTTTGGATAAAAAATTTGAGGATATTAGGTGCACAGAATATCAATGATAGGAGCAATTGAAGATGAAGATCTTGAAGATTGAAAAGGAATTGTTTCCTTTTGTTTTTCTTTATTATTAGAAATTGAGGATGAAGATGTTTTACTGTTAAGTTGAGCGTGAGATGTAGCATTTCTAGAAGGTGAATTCATAGAGTCGTTTAATAAAGAAGAGATATAAGATATGCCGAGATGACCGATGTAGCTGACAAAGGCGATCATAAGAAGAATGCCGGCAATGGGAGGTCTTAGATTATTTGCATTCAAATAAAGTCGTTCAGCATACCACGATGACTGCGATCCAAATCACGAAAAGAATAACTATGACTACGATCAAAGCCACGAAAACAATAACTGGTAAAACTAGTATGATAAGGGTGAATAATATATACGTAAACCAACGAGCAAAAGACATTTTAGCGATTCAAGGATAGCTTCGTTAGTAAGAAGAGATCATTAGAAATGTAATCAAATGGTTATGCTTATAAATAATCAGTATTGCGATAATCAACGTACTGATAATCATTAAATCACGGTATATCAATACATTGAAAGAATGATTAAACTTTTTAAAAATTCATCAGGAAATTTTTTTAGGTAAAATGTCACGAGCTCATGATTAGTTCTACGCCATAGTCCCAGTACTTAACGACGATATTACGAAAAATCATTGTGACGATACACATTCATAGATCTTCTAATCTTAGTATGCCTAAAAGGTTTTCCTAATGTTTAATCAAATCTTTTGAAAGAAATAGCTAATCACAGGTTTATAATCCCTTTTAATAACTTTTGGGAAGGTTATAAATGTTAAAAATATCCATTCTTAATCAAATTAGAAACCTTTAAACAATTTTCTGAGTGCTTTTTTATCAATGGTAATAATCAAGAAGTTTCTGAATATTGAAAAAGAGCAAAAATTATACGTCCAAATTTTGATATTTGGATTCTTACCTTAGATCCTGGTAATATAAAAAAAGATAAATTTGAATTTATTCGTAATAACCTAGGCAAAGATAAAATCTATATTCTTCCTGATTATCATTGTAACCGATATATTAAAGATATGGATAATATTTATCTAGTCAAAAATGAAATCAGTGATTTAAAAAATGAACATTTTAATGTTAAAAAATAAAGAAGAGTTAAATAATAATAATAATAATACAAAAATTAAATTTTATTTTTCAGGATTTGTTACTCCAATTATTTTATTTTGGAATTTATTATGCAGCAAAAAAAATTTACCGAAGATAATTATCTAAATAAAAAAAAAAATAAAATATGATAGTAAATAAAAATATATTTTAATATGTTTTGCATCCAATATTTTTTAATGTTCACTTTATCTGGTTTTGTTGCAATATACCCCATATAAAATAAAGTTATTTTTGATTTTTTTTTTTGTTAAAAGAAAAAAAAAAAATTCGTTCATTGGTACTTGTCGCTAAACAAAATAAAATTTCATTTGAATAAATGTTCTAAAAATATAAAGTTTACTTGTGAAAGCGAAAATTGATTTCAACCGAAAATAAAATAATCAATAAAACTTTCTTCTCATAAAACACCAAATTAAATATGTAAGACTCTTTAATAAATACATAAACGGATAAAGAACAAGTAAGTTATACATCATATAACCTAAAAGTTCTTTGTTCTTCACTCCTCTTAGAAAAATGGCCATTTGCCAAGGTTTCAGAGATTTTCATTTAGCCATCGTCGCACTGTATTACGAAAAAATTGATAACGCCCAGCATTATTTATTATAGAGCATTTTTAATTTTTTCAAATCTTCCAATTCCAATAATATTTCCAATTCTAATAAAAAGCCATTGGAAGCTTCCAGTGCACATCACAGCATATGGGAACACCAAGTATGTTGAATTCAACATTCCTTTGAAATCAAAATCTTCCGCTGATACGCAGTCATAAATTACAATGATACAAAACGAGAATATAAGTTTCAAATTTCTAATAAAATACCATAATTATTATTAAAAAATGTTCATGAAATAGACGAACTTAATATTTATTAATTTGTTTAATATCGATCGTTAAAATATAATGTTTTCTGATCCAACAGTTTCACATTCTTTGTAAATATATAGAAGTTAACAATTTTATTCTACACAAAAATATAAACAGATCTTCATTTTACAAATCCTGCGACTACCGCAACTAAATTTTTTATAAATAATAACCAAATTTTCAAAAATACATGGTAGAAAAAATTAACATTTAAATAAATATATAAAAAAACTCATTTATCACATTTGACGCTATTAAATCCGTGTAATCTTAACATCGTATTCAAGGACTTGGTTCAGGAGTTTCTGGACATGTATCATCAACGCATTCTGGTTCAGGAGTTTCTGGACATTTAGTTACATCATCTTCAACACACGGACATTTAGTTACACCATCCTCAACGCATGGAGTAGTACAATTTGGATCATCATCAGGACATTCTTGTCGTTTTTGAAGAATGCTGGTTGAAGTTGGAACGGCATTATTAACGGCAATAAATACCGCGAGAACAACTATGATGAACAAACAAATTTTCTTGACATTTGACATCTTTGAGTGTGTTTATTTGAAAATTAAGAAAGTATTATTTGTTCGATGATTTTTTGAGAAATAAAAACTTCTTGTCATTTTAATGTTCGCAAATTCACCATTTTATACATTTGTAGATTACCAAATTTGTCGTTACCCATCCCTACTAACGTAAATAATCCCTCTGTTTTATTTTTAACAAAATGCCAAGACATAGAATTTATGGCGTATTATATAAAACATGCATATTTTTATCAAATGATAAATTTTGACCATTAAAAATTATACATAAAAAAAAACTTGTTAACCAATATCCTTCGACAGATTTAAAACCAAACAAGAAACTATTAATAAATGAAACCGCATCATTATATAGAAAAAAAATATTCATACATTGAAAATCGTTTAAAAATAAACAATTTTTTTAAGAAACGGGAAATTATTTATTAGTCGTTGAAGGAGATAGGTTACACGAAGTTTTTTTTAGTTTTGTTTTTCGGCAAAAATTTTTCTTAAACATTTTTTCTTTAGGTAAGTCTTACGAAAGGTTCTTTGAAAAAAAAAAATTATTTTTAAGACTATACTATATAGGGGTCGACTGTATTCTATTTTCAAATGGAAGCGAAACTTTCAATGTAACGTAATTAAACAAGTTATTTTAAATAAATATTTTTTCTATCAACTATTCTCCATATTTCAATTTTACCTTAGTATGTTATTTTAAGAATGACCCTGATGAAAAAAAAAAAAAATAAATGTTTGGACAATTGCATCGAAAATCTCAAAATTGCTGTCCGGGGTCTTCTTTCATTTTCAATCTTTTGTTTTTTTTTTGAATTTTTTTTTTTGATATCCACTTCCTTCCGCTCATTAAAATGTTCTTTGATTGTCCTCATGATAATTACTGAGCTTCCATTTACGAGGATCATAATTTTTAGATTGTGAATTCCTTTTTTTTGCCATTTTTTCCATGTGTTACACAAACACAAGTCAAATTGGATCTTCCCAATTGATTTCACGTGATAATTGAACTTATAGACTTTTACCGGCATCGTCAGCTTCAACCAGATTTTAGTGAATCGTTTCAAAAAGAATCTTTTCATTTAAAGAGATCTCTTGAATACTTATTAGTTAATGGTTCAGAAGAACACAAGGAATATTCTAAAAATCTACTTAAAATTGTTAAAGGCGAGTGTATTTCTTTGAATTTTTTTTTTTTTTGCTTTCCTACCCATGGCTAAGGATGACAACTTCGTGCTGTTATGATTTTTGTGATTGTTGTGGGTAGAGGGGCAGTTAAGGTTTTCCATCTACAACTAGGGGAGACAACTTCGTGCTGTCCCTTGATGATCTTCGTGTTCGTTGTGGTTTCATGGGGTTAATATTAAACATCTTTCCTATGAAGTGGAGCAAGCTTTGTGTTGCCCTTCAATGATCTTCGTGTTCGTTGTTCTGCCTTGCAATGAGTCTTTCCTACCAATTGGATATGAATGACTCTATGTAATAATACTAATGTCATTTCTTTGATAAAATAAAGAAAACATCGTGCTAACTTTATGGACGTTGATGTCTGATTGAGTCCATGATTTATTTCGAATAATTGTAATGAGTAGTTTATATTTATGGTACGAATAACATATATAATACAAAAGACATCAAATGAATGATACGACATAACATATATCACGTGATTGGGTTGAGAAGATGGAAATGGAAATCGGATGGAAGATCAGAAATATGCTAGTTGATAATCGGGAAAAAAAAAAAGTTCAGATTTTACTTCGTTTACCAAATATATATAATACATAATGCTTTTAATTCGAAACCTTTCAACATATTTAAGGGTTACCGGATTAAATTATGATTTGCAAGTTGCAAAAAGTTTATATCGGCTGACCTCGAGAAGAAGTTATTCAAACGAAGCAGACGCTTCTGCTGAAATGCAAGTGAATGATACTCAAAAAAGCTCCTCTCAAGACGGTGTAATTGAGCCTGATATTAATGGGAATTCCTCAAAATTAAATACGAATATAGAAGGAAGAAGTTCATTTGCAAATAGACTTAAGGCCAAACGTGCAATTAGTATGAATCAAACCCAAACCGGACAACAAAGACAAGTACCTTTACCTTCTTCCATGTTAAGAAATTGGGAAAAACTTGATGAAAGGTTACCTTTAAATCCTATTCATATTAGGAATTTAGGTTGGTAGAAGTTGAACAACCTGTCCAAATAAAAAAAGAACCTAATTATTAACAAATGACCTTCAAATGACCTCGATGACAAAAAAAAAAAAAAGTAAATGACCTTGTAATTTACCATCACTGAATTATATATATAGATCCTTTTGTAAAAGGTTCATCTCAAAATGTTCTTATTTCTAAACTCCCAATTTCTGCGATCCGTCGAGATATTGAAATGTTGGTTCATGGCATTTTCCCTGATGAAAAACTCCCAATTGAGAGTAAGTTTTAAGTTTTATCATCATTGTCGATGATTTTACACAATTAACATTTATAACGTTATTATCCAGTTTTTAATTCATATAATGAGCATTATAAACCAACCGGGTCGGCATGGATACATTTTAGAGACTCCAAGACAGCTTTAATATTTACTAAATGCACCAATCAAAATATCTTTTATGGGAATAGACTGGAAGTCAAATTAAAGGTAACCACCTGGTTCCTCATGATCATTTTGTAAAAAAAAAAAAAAAAAAAAAAAAAAAAAAATATTTGATTGATATATATTTCATCTTTATTAGAGAGAGATCCCTGACCGAGTTCGATTTGATCCATTAAATATTCATATTGGCAGATGTGTTATTTTAACAGGTTTGCCAAGGGATATGGACGAAGAATTTCTATCTCAATATATCAAACAAACTTGTGACGATAAACGTTTTAGGGTCATCAATATCTCTCCAAAGTACGTATATTTATACGAATGTATCGTGAACTTTTAATCGAATTTAAACCAAACACATTTTTATTATTTCAGTTTGACACATTTACATGATACCTCAAGGTGGTTGGTACTTCTTCAGAATACTATCGATTCTTATCACGTATTTAGTAGATTACACAATAAACCTTTTAATAAAGATCATCAAATGAAGGCGAGAATAATAAAATGATTTAATTTACATCATATTAACAAACGTTCAGGTAAGGTTAATTGATATTGGTGGGTTCCCAACAGAATCGTCTTGGTTGCGTTTCACTCAAGGAATCAAGAGATTCCATTTCCTAAAGAAAAATTTACATATGTTTTTGTTATAATTATAATTATTATAATTATGATCCTTTACAATAATAATAACCCTTACTTGTTCTGTCAATTCAAAATGAAATATATTCGCATTTTGACTTATTCGTTCTGGTGTTGTAGACTTTGGTATAACGATAACATCATGTTGATATCCCCATCTTAATAAAACTTGTCCGGGAGTGACCCCATGTTTATCAGCAATTACTTTTAAAATAGGAAGATCGATTTCCCCATTCAATAACTTTCCTTGCCCAAAACTTGAATAAGCTTGTACTTGAATATTATGCTTTTTACATAAATCAATTATATCTTTTTGATATAAAAGTGGATGTAATTCAAATTGCAACACTTGTGGTACTACCGTACAATATGATAACAGTTCGGTAAGATGTTGATGTGTATAATTGCATATTCCTATGGATCGAACCTTTCCTTCCGCGTATAATTTTTCTAAAGCTTCCCAACTTCCTTTACGATTTTCTGCATGCTTGGGATCCGAAGGTTTCAATTTATGCGACCTAAATTTTATTACAGGGTAATAAAAAAAAAATTGAACAACATCGAACAAAGTATTTAAGCATGTATTATATTGACTTTATAGTTGTCTTACCCGGGCCAATGGATTAAAAATAAGTCAAGATAATCAAACTTCCATCGTTTCAACGAACACGAGAATGCTGAAAGAGAAAATCAATGAGGATTTAATCGAAACAGATGCAAAAACAAGTTTGTTGATAAAAATAACCTTTTAAACAGCAATCGTATCCCTGATCATTGGGAGCTAAAAAGGAAATTTTACTCGATTAATTTTAAATTAAATAAAAAAATAAGATTCATAAAATCTCAATAGAATTGACTAACGAAGTTTGGTTGTAATAAAAAAATCTTCGCGTTTAAGACCCAAGGAAGGATCTTCAATCAATTCTTTGATAGCTTTGCCAATTGAATCTTCATTTTTATATCCAATTGCTGAATCTATCATGTAAAATTAAAAGTTATTAAGATAAAATTTTTAAAACAAACAAAATCAGATTCATCCATATATATATATATATAGATATATATAAATAATACCGATAAGTCTGTATCCAGACATAACGGCACTTTTTATCGATTTATCAACATCTTCACACTTTCTTATTTGATAAGTTCCAACTAATAAAAAATACGAATCATGTTAACATTTGCAAACCACCTTTTAGTTAAAAAATGATACTGATAATTACACCCGAGTGCGGGAATTTTCATCCCATTATTAAGAACGAATTTTGGAATGTTCGACATTTTGCGAGTTTTTTTTTTTTTTAACGCCCAAAACTCTTTTTAGATACAATCAAAAAAAAAACTTGTTGATTTAAATTAGCCGTTGTACAAATCATTAAATACAGTGGGAAAACCTTACTGCATTTAGAAATTTCTCATCAACAAAAATTTCTGGTGTATCTGTGCATTTATCAAAAATGAACGAATGGTTACACGCGCACAAAAAATTTATTTATCTCACAAAAATGATCATTTTCATTGTGAATTCTTTTATAGACTTTTTCTTTTTTCTTTTTTTTTTCCCCTCCCATTGAAATTATATAAAGTCAAACAATAATGGATACCTGCACCAAATATTTTAAATTTTTTGTTGCCGGTGCTTCTTTTGTTTGTTCATTTCAATGTAATTTATTATATCTTGCAAATTATCCAGAAGGGTCAAGAGAATGCGTAAGTAAACCCATTTATGAATCATTTTAATGAATCATTTTATAAGTTATTATATGATCTTAAAAAATCGAATTAATAGGTTCCAACCCCATCCGAATATGACATGCCATACCAAGAAGTAACGTTGTCTACGTCCGATAAAATTAAAATTCGAATTTATGTCATACAGCAAGGAAATGATACAGAAGCACGTAAAAGGCCAACGATTTTATTTTGTCACGTGAGTATTGTGATTTCTCTAATGGCATTTATTGGGATTCTTCGAATTTGATAAAATTATTTTTAAATATTTATTTGAACAATTCGATATTAGGGAAATGCGGGGAATATGGTAAGATATTCAAGATCGTAATTAATGCAAACCGATTTAGAAACGACTTTTATTAATCGTTCATTTAAAAGGGGCTTTGTTTACCGATTACGGAGCGATTATATGATAACGATGATTTCAGATGTAACATAGTCATGCTTTCTTATAGAGGGTAAGAATTTGTAGTTTTTTTTTTTTTAAAAAAAAAAATGTGATTGACATAATATTCGATCGTCTAGGTACGGATTTAGCGAAGGATCTCCTTCAGAAAAAGGACTTAAAATAGATGCACAAGTACGTCTTTTGCATCTACTTGCCTTTTACGCTTGTGCTTCTTTACCGGTTTCTTTTAAGATCATTAAACATTTATTTACTTTTTTAGACCGCGTTGGATTTTATTATGAAACATGAAGTATTCAAACACACAAAAGTAGTGGTATATGGTCAGTCGCTTGGAGGCGCAGTATCGATCGATTTAGTATCAAAAAACGAAGATAAAGTCGGTTTATAAGTTATGTGAGATTTTAATATTTCAAAATTTGTTTAACGACTTTGATTTATTTGATATTCTTTAGGTTTCAGGTCTCATAGTTGAAAATACCTTTCTTAGCATTGTAAGTTTAACATCGAATTTATGCTTTGCATGATTAGATTCAATAATCTAATTGTCAATTTTTTTTTTATAAATTCTTAGCCAAAGGTAGTACCTCACGTCATCCCACAACTTCGTCACTTTTCATTCTTTTGCACGCAAAAGTGGGATTCAGAGAAAGCTATTCAAAATATAAAGCGAATTCCAATATTATTTCTTTCGGGAGCAAATGATGACCTTATTCCAAAAGAACATGTTAATAAATTATATGAATTAGCAGAAACCGAAGGTGGGAAAATAATAAAATCGTTTCCCTATGGAACGCATGCAGACACAGTTGCGCAACCGGGTTATTTTGAATCTATTGGTGAATTTTTATTAACAAAAATTATGGATTAATTATACTTATACTATTATAATTGCTAATTTAATAAAATTAATGTGATACGATCACACATTTCACGTGATTCCATTTATAAATATCGTAAAATCTCTCGGTTTTTTTTTTGAACCCCAATTTTTCCTTTTTTTTTTTTGGTATAAATTATGGGAGTGGGTAGAAATTTTGCAGTCGTTTGCGCAAGCAACCAAAATCGTAGCATGGAAGCACACCATGTACTCACGTAAGTTTATAGAATAACCTTGTTTCAAATTAAGATACACGTCTGATTATATTATTATGATAGCAAATATGGCTTCAAGGTAAAATCATATGGCACAGGCTCTGCGGTTAGGCTTCCCGGGCCAAGCCTCGATAGGCCAAATATTTATCCATTTGGAACTCCATACGATTATATGTTTAAAGATTTATACGAGAAGGACACTAAATTGTAATTTATATCGCGATTGATCATGTTTTTTATACGTTAAACATTTAAATTTATCAAAAAGTTTCAATTAAAATTTGAAAAGGTATAAACAAAATGGATTATTGGATATGTTGGATAGAAACAGAAAGATTAAGTTGGCTCCTGAACAATGGTATACCGAAGCAAATGAAACTTTTGATGTAATCATAACCTGTGAAGAACGATGTTTTGATGCTATTTGTGAAGGTATTTATTTTATTAAAGCTTGCAAAAGTTTTAATTTACGTTAACAAATTTTACGGATCATTAGATTTAACGGATAGAGGGGAGCATAAGAATAAACCCGTTCATGTGATAAACATTGACATTAAAGACAATCATGAGGATGCAATGATTGGAGGTCGTGCTATATTACAGCTGGCTCAAATGGTTTGTGTACTCACATTTCATTACTCATTTGTTGTCTTTTGCTTGTACCAAATTTTTTATTTTTTATTTTATTTTACCCATTTTGATAAAGTTAAATATATCGGGAATTATTTGGAAAAAACCATCTAACATGATCGAAAATTTTTTTCTTTCCATCCCACCCTTGATTATTATGATACTTATTGTACTGAAACAAATGATTGAAAATAAAATTAACTATATATATATATGTATATGTGTATCCATATTTCGAAACAAATTCTTTGGCGACACTCAGATTGACAATGAACAAGTGGCTGATCTGGATGAAACGGTTCCGGGAATTTTACAAGAGTGGCAAGAAAAATATAAATATGATTTACTTCATTCCGTGGCGTATTTTTAAACTTATGGTTAATCCGCTAGGGTGAGTTGCCCAGCTCTCAAAACCTTGGTCCCTAAGAATGATTCATGAGATTTTTTTTAAACGGGAGCCAAGAGAAAATGAAAAATGAATGTTGGCAATGAATGCCAAGAATGTTTGTATCACATATCAAATGAGGGGTTTGTTTTATTCACCCCAAAAGGAAGAATCATTCCTAAATTCAGGTTTCGATTCAAAATATAATTTAATAAAGTGAAAAGGTTTGTCCCACAAACAGAATTTAAACTCTTAATATAAATTACTTGTCGCTCCCACCTATTAAAATTTTGTTCAAATTTCAATTTACAAATACTAAAGGTGTGTCTGTTAAAGCGTTGATTGCTGGGAAAGTTTAAAAGCAAAATAAAAATAAAAAATAAAAAAAAAAAAGCTAACGAGTAACGTATACAAATTTGATCGCAATAAGCTCGTTATACTCGCCGATTTTTTTATATTCAAATTATTTAATAAATAGAATGAGATTATTTGATAAATCAAGAACCATTGTCTCTGAATATTTAGGTAAATCTGGCTTTCCTGCTCCTCTCTCCTTTTTTTTTTTTTTTTTTTTTGTTACATGCGTATATATATTGCCTTGCTTTTGATTTTTAACGATTCGAACTATAAATTATAGAACAGTGTGTCAATAAGAAGGAAGATGATTGGGGTTTGATCATAAACACTTGTAATGCGGTAAATGCGTCAGAGAATGGAGCAAAAGAAGCAGCAAAATTCATCAGGAAGAGATTGTCAAAATCAGTAAACGTTCAACATCGAACGTTAACCGTATGTTTTTTTATTATTATTATTATTAGTTGATCAATTATCTTCTTATCATGATTAATTAAAAATTCTTTAAATATGTTGGATTAGGTGTTAAAATCCATGGTGGATAATTGTGGAGCAAAGTTTCATGCGGAGATTGCATCCAAAAAATTCCTTGATGATCTGGAATTGGTAGCAACTTCCCAAAGTACAGATGATGTAATCAAAAATAAAATAATCTCATTGTTGAGTGATTTAACTGAAATGTTCCAAAATGAACCTAGTTTGTATCAAATATCGAATCTCTATACGAGGCTAACGGGGCTATCCGGTGTTCAAACTCCAGTTCAAACTCCGGTACAAGCTACGGTATGATATTATATATAGATAGATCATTGCTATTTATTGAATTCACTATGATTCATTTTTCATGTTTGATTCTTACATAGAGACCCGTTTCATATCCTATTCAAAAGACAAATATCTCTCACGATGTCGTAAGTGATGAATGATTTTTTATTAAAGGGTCGAGTTGATTTCTCTAATAATTTTTATTTTGAATCAGTCAGCAAAGGCCAAAATTACCGAAGACATTGAAGTTTCAAAGAATAATGTACAATTATTCACACAGACTTTGTCGTTTACGGATCCCGAGAGTGAGGATATTACTAAAAATGAATTGATTCAAGAATTTTATACAAAATGCAAATCGTTACATCAAAACATCATGAGTTATATATCTGAAATTCAAGACGAACAATGGATGAATACTCTTCTTTCGGTTAATCAGGATTTTTTGAATTCATTTAAAATGTATGAGGATATGGTTGAAAGGGGACAAGTCAAAATAGCAAAACAAGAATCTCAAGTAAATAAATTCATTCTATATTTAACTATTTTATTATATAAAAAAATGAAATAATATGTATATATATGTTTTTCCTATTTTTATAGAGGCAATCATTTAGGGGATCATATCATCTGGATCTTGAAGGAGCTGGAGTGGGTGGTTCATCGTCACGTGATCCATTTGCGGATCCAAACGAGGCGGAATATGATCCCATCGTGTCGGGTCCGAGTGCAAAAGCATTAGGGTAAAATTATTATTAACTATTATATTCATGATATTTACGAGAATGATCAACTAATCCAAAGAAAAAAAAAATGATTTTTTCCTTTTCATTAGCAAAATGCCCGCGTCAAAATTTTATGACTCGGCACAAAATTATAACACAAGCAATAATCATTCACCTTTATATAATGAATTTCCAAATAGAACTTCCATATATAATGATCCCCCAAAATTGCCAGCATCCATATATAATGATACCACATTATTTGAGGAAGAACAACCAGCTTCAGAGGTCCAACCACAATATCCTAATATAGTTGCTCCTTTAGAGCCATCTGATTATAAACCTCCAAATAGCAGCAATAATATTAACGGACGACAAGAACATATTATAATTTAATATATAAATATTTATATATAATTTTTTTTATTCGTTATTTAAATACTATAGATTTTTTGTATTTATCTTCATATTTAATTTACTAATTCAATTATTTTACATCGAAATAAATAAAATATGTAAATTATATTTCAAAAAGTAAAAAATAAAAAAGCCAGTTGCATTAGATTGATAAAGAAAAAATTTTTTCGAACTTTTATATATATTATGATAATTTCTCCTTTTCAAGGATTAACACATGCCATTCTACAACGCTAAGCAAGTTTCGTAAGATGACACGTGTCATTGATCATCTAATTAATTCCTGAAACAGCAAGTATTTTAATAAAAAAAAAAATATATTCAGATTTACAAAATGAATGTTATAAAAAAGAAGAATATTTATTAATTTATTAATGATTGAAAAAGAAAAACTTGTAAAGAGAATAAAGTTGATCTCCCAATATATCAAAAACAAATCGTCTTTATAATATTGCATAAAATCTCGTGTGTGGTTGATCTTTTTTGTTTGCTAATATCGGATGTCTGAAAATTTCTGTACATCATCATCATTCATTATTATCGTCGGCCGAATAAAGGAATTTTTTTATTCTTTTTTTTTTTTTTTTAAAAAGCGGGTTGATTATAACCGAGTAAAAAATAATATAATAAATAAAAATAAAAATAATCTTTATGCCTTCTCTTTTTTCATGAGCAATTGGTTTTATTTCCCCCCTCTCTCTCTATCTCTTCTTTTTTTTCTTATTATTTATGATTTGAAATTTCTCTTTGATCCATTTGATCCTCATACATTTCCGTTCTTGTTTACCGATTTTCATTCATTTTCACATTCTTATCATTAATTAATAATTAATTTCATTTATAACTCTTAAATAGCAAATAATTTATAAAAAAATTTTTTTTAATATAAAACGCTCATTATTTTTCAACAATAAAAAAAAAAAAAGAAATTTTCCTCTTTGACAGGGACAAAAAAAGTCATTTTTTTTCAAAGATTAAAAAAAAAAAAATGTCGGATCAACAATACGATGAAAATTTCGTTGAAGAATCAAATTGTTCAAGTGGAGGAGAAGAAGAATCTATCAGAACCTCTTATGACCCTATTAAAATGACCCCACAATATCACATACAAAAAGCCGATACTGCTTTACAAAATTTAAAAAACGTGGTGAGTGAACCAGGATGGAAAAAAGAGTTCCAACATAAGAATGGTGTGGTGGTTTATAATAAACCTGGAATCTCGAAAGGTGATAAATTACCGGTCTTTATGGGTGAACATGTAATTGATGGGTACACTCCGCAATCTGTTTTCGCCGTTATTAGTATGAGAAAACTTTGGGATGATTGGTACGTTGTCTTGGCGCAGCTGTCGATCATTTTGGTTCCCTAAATTTTTAACGAATTATCATTAATTTAAACATTAGGTATGAGGAGGGAAGTCTCGTTGAAAATTTAAACGAAACAACAAGTTTAACTTACATGGTTATGCAAGCATTGGCCGGTTCCAAGTAATTATCGAGACAAAAAAAAAAAAAATCTACTGCGCCTAAACAAATACGAATTAATTATGTTTCATTTTTAAAAGAACTAGAGATTTATCCTTGGTGGAAAGGATTGAATGCACCGAAGAAGGAGCGATCTATTTTGTGACTACCTCGGTTGAGACCTCAAAAGTCCCAATCATCGCTAATAGGATCCGGGCTCACATTCAACTTAATGGGTGGATTCTCGAACCTTTGACTTACGATCCACCAAAGACAAAACTTACTTATGTTCTTCAAACCAAAATTAAAGGATGGGTTCCGTCAATCCTTGCAAAGACTGTTTTGTCAAGACGTCCCCTTGTGATGAATACTATTGATCAATATTTGAAAAAGAATGGTCCTCCCCCAATAATAATTGAATCCACCCCTCCAGTATCTGCTCATGAAGTTTCTCCTAACGTTGTAAAGTAAGATATCCCTCTTTTTTTTTTTTTTTTTTGTACAATATTTAAGTATTTATTAATCAAATTTGACCATTATTATAGTGATAATTGTAATTCGGAAGATGCGGAAGTTAAAGTTGCGAGGAAGAAAATCTCATTTACGGTTATACGTGATGTTTCCGAGAAACTAAGTTCAACTAAACAACATGAAAACTCGGTTTCCACTAGAGAAATTCCAAATGGTTCCTTGTCTCATCAGGACGATTCACATTCGCCTAAAAGTCCTCCATCATCAGATGTTCCACAATCTTCTTCGTCAACAACTCAATCCTCGCCTATTGAACAAGATTTTTCAACGACGGCACAATCATCGTCTATTCAACAAGATTCTTCGACAAAGTCACAATCATCGTCTATTCAACAAGATTCTTCGACAAAGTCACAATCATCATCTATTCAACAAGATTCTTCAACTACGGTAAAATCATCGCCCATTCAACAGCCTTCTTCGACAACGACACCATTATTGCCCATTCAACAAGATTCTTCAACCACGGTAAAATCATCGCCCATTCAACAGCCTTCTTCGACAAATACACCATCATTGCCCATTCAACAAGATTCTCCAACAACGGCCACAGAAAATGGACTTTCTTTATCTCAGCCAGAAAACTCTCCGAAACCAATACAGCATCGTCATACAGCTTCTATACAAAGAGCTCTTGAAATTTTTAATTCACACACTCCATTGGTTGGATGGAACTTTAGTTCTGAAAATAAAAAGGTAAAGATTTACACGAAAGAACATGCTGGTAAATCTACACCTATCATGCGAGGAGATGCTGTTATTTCTGGAGGATTTACAACTTATGACATTTTGTCTGTCATTATAAACTTGGATACGCGAAAATTATGTAAGTTTATATTTATTTACAACTTGAAAATAAATTTTCATATTTTTAATCATGCTTTCCATTCTTATAAACCAGGGGACGATCGATATGACGAAGGTGCAACTTATGAAAGGTTTAGTTTACATGAACATTTAACCAGAACGGCAATGAAGGGTACGTTCCCTATCAGGTACGTGAATTTCATGAGAAGGTTGTCCAACTCTTATTTCGTTAATCCATCAAGTTGTTGACGTATATTCGATAAAATAGTGGACGTGATATGTCAGTATGCGGAATGTTGCACAGTGAGGAAGATACTGGAATTCTTCAATTTGTCACCACATCTGTGGTTGACCCATTAATTCCGGAAAGCAAAAAGCATGTTAGATCAAATTTAAATTTTGCAGGATGGCGATTAGAACCTCATGTTGATGACAAAGGAAACACTACATCTGTTGATGTCATATACATCGTTGATATTGACATCAAACTTGACTCGATTCCAACTTCTATCCTTAAGATGTTGTCAAACCAAATACCAACCACTATCTCTAAAATAGATGAATTAATGCAAAAAACGGGATTTTGTCCATATGTTCTCAAGGCTGACACAAAGATCCTAACAGAAGAATTTAATATCAAAAATGATCAATATGATTTAACATTACTCCCTGAAAGTGGTTGCATAACGGAATTCAAAATTTCAAAATTGATGTATCCAAATGGTATTGACGTGTCTGTTATGCCTGAAAACTGTAAGGTTGAATTGTTGCCGACAAGTGCGGAAACTATTCGTGTGACCCTTCCATCAAAAGTTACCTTGAACATTTTTACCATTACCGCTAGCAAACGTTCTAAAGGTTTCCGAATGACTTACAATAACGGGCAAGAAATTCCTTTGGCTTTAGATCCTGATAGCAATGACATTCCGATAAGAAAGGATATACCTACTTATGCTACTGGTACGATGTCGACAAATGCCACACTTACAAATAATACTCTTGATGAAGTAAAACCTATGAATCCGGTCACACTCGCCTCAAAAATAAACATAATTGATCCCGAGACTTTCGGCAAACCATTGGAAGAAAAAATCAATAATGTTCTTATTAATCAAGCCTTGATTCCTCCCGAGACTTTCGTTAAACCATCATCACAAGGTAAATTAAAATAATATTAATTGTTGTTATTCAATTTGCAAATCACTACAATCAAATTTCTATTGCATTTTTTAGTATCATTAAAATTAGAAGCATATCAGAGAATTTTTGAAGAGCATCCTAAGAAGGTGAATTATAATAAGTCACAAATAATTTATTGTTTGGATAGTTTATTCATTTCATGTTTTTCTTTTCATTAAATAGATTGCAACTCAAGAGTCGCGTGAGATTCAAAATGTACCAGATTCCTTAGGAGTTTCACCTAAAGAAGATCCAGCTGTAAAAAAACTAAAGAATGAAGTTATTGAAAACAATACAATTACTGACGATTTAATGATTCTTGCAAAGTCAGCTAATTTCAATTCACACCAAATTGGATTAATGTTTGCTTCAATGTTACTCGCATATTACGCAGGAAAACTGAGTACTTAATTAATTACAGTGTGGAGGGTCAAACGGCTGGGTCATATAACAAAGAATTTTGTAATTTATATGTATATTCTTATATTAATTATTCATAAATTATTATTATCTTAATTTCTACTTGACCGATATATTTCTTCAATATTTTTCTCGTCAGAATTTTTTTTTTTTTTCTTTTTTTAATTATAATTTTCTCATTAAATAAACAGAAATGTATATGAAATTATATTACATTGCAAATCCCTATAACCTTTTTATTTAATATATATATATATATATATTAATTTATTAATTAATAATAAAATATATATTAATAAAAGTTTCTATTTTATCAACAATTAACAATAAATTTAACTTTAATAAATTTGTTATATTTTATTACTTTTTGGTTTGATCATTGATCATTAAAGGATTTTATAAATATAACATATAGTAGTTTAAAAGGTTCTTAAGTAATATTCTTATATTTCTAAAAAAAATAACAAATTTTAAAATATTTTTATAATAAAAAAAATTAGAATTTATTATCAATTTTATTATAATTAACAAATTGTTAATTGTTATCATTTACTAATTAATTAACAATTATTTTTTAAAAATTTAAATTATAAAATAAATAAAAAAATTAAAAATTCTTATTTTTAAAGTTAAAAAAATTAGATAATATATTATTTTTAAAAAAAAAGTGATTATATAAAATTTAATTAAATAATTAAATATTATAGTTAATTGATTCATATTATTTATTTTACAAATTTATATAACTGAAAATATAAATGTAAATAAAATTAACTATAAAAATAACTATCATATACATTTTATAATAAAAAAAAATATCTGAAGTTATTTTATTAATAAAGTTAAAAAATCTTTTTAAAATTTTATAAATTTAACAAAAAATTAATTATAATTTTTAAAATTTATAAAATTATCTTATAATTTCTATTTAAAGTAAATATAATATTTAGCTATATATAATTAAATCTAATTTTTGACCATTAATCAATTTGGTTAAATAGTTAAATAATCAAATATTATATATTTTTGCATATTATTATAACTATAGTTAATTAGTTAAAATCAAAAATCATAGGATTAAATATCCTAATCATTAATTATACATTTTATAAAGATTGATACTTTTGACTTCAATTATTCAATTTATTTATATTTATAATAAATTAATAATATATAGTAAGTTTAATAATTTGCATGTTTGTAATAAATACAGTCAATTCTTATTATAATGAACTCTATATTCTAGACCTCAACTTCACTATAAGGCTATAATGAAAATTTTAAGAGATTTGATTAATCAATTCGTTATAACAAGAGTATTTTTATTATATTTGTTCAAAAAATTCGTTATATAAAAAGTTCGTTATATTAAGAATTGACTATAACTGTTTTTAAAATAAATAAAAATATAATTTTTTATTAAAATTTATAATTTTAAATTATCTTATATATTAATACTAAATATTAAATAGACTAATATAATTCATATTAAATATAATAAAAATTAAATAAAATTATATAAATCTATTTAATAATTAATTTCTTATAATTTAAATTGTATTTAATTATAATTTAATAATAATATTTTAATTTTATTAAAATTATTTATTAATAAAAAAAATTTTGATAAAAAATATATATATATATATTTTTTTTATTAAGAATAATAAAATAATTATTTATTTTTAATATTTTATATTTTTAAAAATATTAAAAACTACTGTATTTCTATAAACATATTATTCTATATTTTTAAATCAATTACAAATTAATTATAAATTTTCACTTTTAATTAAAGTATATTCTTTAATAACTATTTAATAATATTATTTTTCATGTATTTTATCTTTAAAAAATTTATTTTAAGATAAATATCTAATAGATTAATATATAATATCATTTGAAAATAATAGTCAAACTAATATTTATTTAATATTATTTTTTTTTTATAAATATTTTTAAAATTAAAAGAAATTTTAATTAAATACTAAATATAAATTATATATATTTTTTTTGATATGATATAATAATAATGCTTCTAAATAAATAAATATTATTTTTAATTATTATATTTTATTATAATTAAATTAAATTAGTATAAAGTAGAATAATAATATGTCAATTATTTCATTTTTGTTATTCAATTAACTTTAAAACTTTTAAAGGATTTATTCATTTGATAAAATCTTAATATTTTTCTTTAAATATAGAAAATCTATTAATTTTATTTTTTAAAGATTAGTATGCTTCTTGTTTTTAATAATATATTAATAAATTTTTATAATAATTAATTAATCAATTTAATATTAGAATCTAGAAAAATTATTTTTTCTTCTTTTTCTTAATATTACTATTTTTTAAAAATATTTATTAACTAATTTTTCATTATATTTTAATAATAACTCTAGTATATAATTTTAAATTATTTGATTTTTATATTTTTTTAGTATTTTTAAAAAAAACTTTTTTAATATTATTTTTTTAATTATAAGATTGTAATATTATTTATAAACTGATTTAATTATATTAAAAGTATAATTATTTTTAAATAATCTCAATTTAGTTTCTAATTACTTTTTATTATTTTTTTTAATATAATTCTTAAATTTATCAATTATTCTTTATTAGTATTATATTAATTATTATTTTATTATAACTATTATAGAATTTTTAAAAATATTAAAAATATATTTTTTAATATTTTAGAGTTTTTTATTTGAAATATTAATTTTTTATTTTAATATTTTAAAAATTGAGTAAATTTATTTATTATAGATGTAATATTATTGTCTTCTCTTTGTCAACCATATTATAACTCTTTTTTTATTTTTCATATATATTCTAAGAACTTAGAAATTTTTTTATGTGTAAAATACTATTTATCATATCTGTTAGTATCATATAATTTAAAGTTAAATTAGAATTAAGATAAAATATATATATATAAAGATGATGTATAAGAAGTATTACCTTTTGTAATAAATAAATTTATTCTTAAAAATTTTCTTAATTTATTTTTTAATTTTAAATACTTTTTTAAATAATTTTATTTAAATATATTAAATATTAAATTTTTTATTTTGATTTATTTTATTAAGTATTATTATACTATTTAATAAATAAATCTATATATTAATATTTTTTGATATAGTGCTAAAAGTTGATATTAGATAAAAAATTATAATATTTAAAAAAATAAGATTTTAAAAAAAATAAACTGGTAACTTTATTCTTTATAATAAATACTATTGAATTACTGATCAGATTTCTAAAAAAATATTTATATAAAAAGTTATAAACATTTAACTTAGCTTTTTCATATTAATAGCTTAAATATAAAATAAATTATATCATGTAAACTAAATCTTATTAGTCATAATTTTTTTCATACTAAAATTATAATAATTCTGAATTATCTTTATATGAGAAACAAATGATTATAAAAAAATATTGACTTTTACATGTAAAATGAAAATTTTTATTTAACTAATAACTATATTTTTAAATGTTACATAAAATAAAAAGGCAATTACAGGTTAATCAGTTATCTAAAAAGGATGTTATATATTAAAAAATCAAATAAAAATTAAGATAAAAATTATTATTAAAGATAAAATCAATAAAATTGGATAGATAAAAATATTAATAATTAGATAAATAAAGATTTGAGAGAATTTGAAAAAATAGAAAAAGGCTTATTATTAAAGTTTTTTTTAGTATAATAATATTAAAATATAGAGGGTATCCAAAATTTCTGAATAACTTATTTGATAATTAATAATTATAAAAAGAGTAAACAGCATTTAGTTTATTTATATATAATATTATATTTGCATATAACGTCATAAATCACCTGATTTATTTACTTCATCACGCTTCACAAAAAATAATAAAAAAAAATCATAGAGTAACATAAGACGATATTTATTGTCATTAACATGAAGATTCATACTAAAAAATTGCTGGAACTTTTAGATATGGAAAAACAACAGTTTTTGATATATTAAAATAATATAGTAAACTGGTTCTATGAATTTTAAGTGTCAATCTAGATGACTATATTTAATTAATAATAATCAGCATAAAACGTTTAAACATTTAGTAATAAATAAAAAACACAAAACTGACGACTATATACTACTCATATTGGAATGAATACAGGTGGTAATTTTAGCGAAAGGAGGTAAAACTAAGTATTAGTTGTTTAATATAAAATATAAAGCTTATTATACTTTAAATAAAATATTAATTAAGCTTTGAAAATTTATGCATTAAAATTTTCTGTTGTATATTAAGTGAAAAATCGTTCAAAAACTTTTGAATATCCTCTGTAGTATTAGAGCAGCATATATTGAAACTTTAAAAGTTACAGCTTGAAGAAATAATAAAAAAATTAGTGTATAATACAAAGAGAATAAAAAAATAATTGATATATTATTTAATATTAAAATATCAATTAACATCTTTTTATTATCATTGTAATCACAATTTTTATTATCTTTACTTTTATCATCATTTTTATTTTTACCTTTATCCTCACTTTTATTTCTATCTCTAAAGAAACTAAAAGAAATCTATAAACATATTTAAAAGAAATAAATTAATAATATTCAATAATAAAATCAGTAAAAACAAATGAAAATATTTTAATCTATGACTATTTATGTTATTTTAATATATATAAATATATACAGTTATTATTAAATAATTAAAATAAAATAAATATTAGTAATTAAATTGCATAAACTATATAAAATAAAAGTGATTATATTACGAAATGTATTTAAAAATGAAAAAATTACTTTATAAAGACAGGTAAGCTTCTTCTTTATCATTAAGAAAAATATGCAAAATTAGAAAATTTACTAAATAATAAAAACTTTAAAAAAGAATGTCTATTATAGTTATGAAATAAAAATCAGATATCACATATTTTTAAAGTCTAAAGATATATATTAAAGAAATAGTATTTCTTAAATTAATAGGTCATATTTAAAAAAAATATGATTTTTAAGAAAACTTGCTGAAATTATATGCATTTTTAGGATATAAATATGATAAAAAAAAAGAAGGAGTTTATTATAATAAACATAAATAATCAAATATAGTATTATATATAAAAAAATAGTTAAAGAAGATGTTTAAATATTAAAATTTATGAAAGAATTTGATAGTGATATAATAGATATTATTTCAGAATCCTAGCTTAAGCTGATAAAAAAAAGCTAATCAAAGTGATACATGATGAATGTAATTTTTATATAAATAATGAACAATAGAAAATTCAAATAAAAGATGATAAAGATATCCTACATTCAAAATATTAGAGATAACTTCTATTATAATTTTAGTTTTTCTTTAAGTTATTATGATTATCTGATAAATAATTACAAAAAAATCTATATATGAAAAATAAAGAGATTTTTGTTATTTGTTTATATAAATAGATAGATATTGAAAAGTAAAGTATATGTTAGATCAGATAGGATTAAATTATAGTTAAAAATTCTAAAAACAAATACAAAATAAATTCCAAAAATAAAGCTAATTAAGATTTTTTCATTTATCATGCATTAAGCTATTTCAATATTTAAGTTATTATATTTTAGTTGAATTGGTTTTTTGTTTGATTAATTTATAAATCATAATGTAATGATAATTGATATACTAATTATGGTAAAAATAAACTTAAGTCTTAAAGGAGTGTAACTTAAGATGTGTAATAGTTGATACATTGATAAAATAGAAGAAAATAAATATAATTAATAATATTTTCAGATAATCATAAACTAAAAAAAAGCTAAAAGATATTAAGTAAATGCTTATAAAGCGTACTTTTTAGTCTGAAAAGAATATTTATTTGATGTTAAGCAGTATTTTGAAAAACTGATATTGATTTAGAAAGACTAGATTGTTATATATAAGAGATAATGTTATTGCAACTAGATTTTATAAATAACAATCAATATTAAAAAAGATAATAATTAATATAAAATATATTTTTAAACATTATCTGAAATTTCATTGTGAGTATAACAGTATAGAAGATATTGAGATTTTACAAAATGAGAAATAAAATGGTTATGCAATTATAATTTTAATAATTTACTGATACAGATTTCAGAAATTCTTATTAATATTCTTATAATAATTATCTGTAAGTTTATACATAAGTTATGAAGATACATAGATGTATATAATAAAGGATTAGAAGGTAGAATTACTGAATAGATTGTTAGCAAATATAAGTCACATCTTCGCTTATCTAAAAATATTGAAAAAATAATAGATCAGTTAAATAATATTTAAGTAATAATAATAAAGATATTAATATTTTACATACTTAATTACTTTTATTATTTATAATGAAGGAAAAGTTATTTCATATTGCAAATTATAAAATATTTAAATTTTGAAATCTCAGATTTTTATTGGCTGATTTCTAATCACATGATTCAGAAACATATTAAAACAAATTATGTATTTATTAAATGTAAACTTCTAGCAGTTATCTTTTTTTATTTAATTATAAATTTTTTGAATTTTTTAAGTTTTATTTTTTTTTTTTTTAAATTTAAATTTATTTTTTTTTAAAAAAAATTAAATTTTATATAATTCTTTAAAATCCTATAATATAATAAAAAAAAACCTATTTTATTTATTATAATAATAAAAATATAAAAAATAATAATAATAATAATAATAATAATAATAATAAAATACTGTATTTCTCTAAAAATAGGCACTTTCCAAAAATAAGCACTATCATTTTTTTTAATATCTAAAAATAAGTACTATCAATTTTTTTGAGTATCTAAATGCTAAAATGACAATTTATTTAAAATTCAAATGCTTTTTATTTATTTTTATTTAAAAGAATTTATTACCATTAATATCTCTTACATTATTTTAATGATTATTATAATTATTACTACAGTCAACTCTTGTTATAATGAATTCTATGTCCTAGACCACAACTTCGCTATAAGATTATAGTGAAGATTTTAAGAGATTTGATTGGCTAATTTGCTATAACAAGAGTATTTTTATTATATTTGTTCAAAAAATTCGTTATATCAAGAGTTGACTGTACTATTATCATCACTGCTATCATTATTGTTATTGCTATCATCATTATTATTACTAATATCACTATTAATACTATTACTTTAATTAATATCACTGCTATCGACATCTATAATATCCAAAATTTCATTTTAATTTTATTTGCATTTTCATCTCATCTATCTAAACAATTTGATATTCCACATATTTTAAAGGATTTAATAATAATTTCATTTGAAATTGCTTCTCAAGAATGCTTGATTCACATGCAAATATCACTCAAACTTGCCTGACAGAAATTTTCTGCAGTAGTTATTCCAACATCACTTCCAACCATTCAATTATACCATTCTTTTTATAAATTTTTTTTGAATAATTTATTAATCTCAATATCAAGTTATTGGTAAATGCTAATCAATCCATCTGAAATTATAGCTAAATTATATTCACTTTTGCAAAATTTTATTATAATAGATTCTTCTAAATAATCTCTAAATAAATTATATACTAACATTGCTAGAGTATTATTAGTTCTTAAATTATTAAGATAGTTTGCATATATTTTCATCAAATTAGCATTTATCCATCTATTTTCTTGAAACCAAACTACTATTCCAGGCAGAACTTGTTCTCCTTGCAGTATCTATTTTTCTTTAAAAATACAAATAGGTGATAATCTAATACTATCTATAATAATGAATAAATAATAATAAGAATAATAAAATTTCTACTTTTCTTTTCAATAAATTCAAAGAATTTACTTGCAGCACAAGTTAAAATCACAATAAACTGATTTTTTCATTACTAGTCACTCAAATATGCATAGTTTATTTACTTTTTAAATTAATTGTGATATTGTCAGCTATATTGAACCAAACTAGGATCTCATCTATATTAAAAATTTCATCTAATTTGAAAGAATTTTCAGTTTTAAGATGAATAACAAATTGTTGAAAATTTTCCAGTAATTTCTGAGTTTGAATTGGTAATTTTTAGACTAGTTTTATATGTCTTCTTAATATTAGTTCATATTGTTTCAAAGATGTAACTAGCCAATAGTATAACTTTAAAATTTTTTAATTGATTATTGTAAAGCACTAATATTTTAGATTCTTCCAATATCTTCAGCATTTTACTTCTAATTAATGCATAAGTTATAGCAAAAGCTTACTTTCTTTATTCTATTATTCAACTATACAGTTTTTTTTAACTTCAGGAAAAAAAGCTTTTCGACTAGCTCTAATTCATCTGCTATTTTTATTTATTTTAATTGACTAGTTTGTATTTACTTTTATCTAACGTCTAAGTATGCTAACATTAATTTTAAAATAAGCAGTTGAGTGGGATACCACATGTAATATAATTTATATTACATGTGATATTTCACTTATCCTAGATTATGATATTAGATATAATCTAAATATAATCTAAATATTATATATAATCTGAATATCACATATAATCTAAATAATGTAATCTAATTATCACATATAATCTAAATACTATTATCTAAATATAATATATGATTTAACACTTTTATTATTTTTTTATATCTCTTTTATGTTTTAGCTATATTTTTAAGTCTTTTTTGATATTCATATTTTTTATGTTAATATGGTATAGAAAACCTATACTTGACAATCACGTGATTATGTTTCAAATTTTTGGTACCAATTTTATATCACGTGATCTACAATCAACCAATAAAAAATGAGAATTTTTTTGTAATAAACTGGTTTTTTATTCATATGCGCATATATGCGTTTAATTTAAAAAAATTAAAAAAAATTAAAAGTTCTTAACAAAGGTGATGAAATAAATCCATTAATCTTCAATGTTCTCAGGTAATTGACGATGCAATTTGTATTTATTAACAGCTCACTCAGCAACTCTACCCTCCAGTCCTTTATCATATGCATCTATATATCTTTATGACTTATGTGCAAACTTACGAATAGAAGTTAGAGGAACACTAACAAGAACTTTTGGAACTTTTTTATTAAATCTGCGAAACTATAGCTGCAAAGCCGTCTGGTCCCTTGTTTTTACAAAATTCCAGTATTATTCTATAAAGTTGCATTCACAATAGAATTTTGGTAACGTTTAAAAATGTATCCTTCTTTAATTATTACTTCTTCTAATATTGACTGTTATTCTTAAAAATCAGATTGCAATGATATTATCCTTCGTGCACAGCAGTCTAACCTCTTTGAATTAACATCATCACATTTTCCAAAACATTGTTCACATATTAGACAAACTCCGTTTGTTGGTCAAAGATTACGCTCTCTGAGTACTTGCTTGACACCTTTAGTTATCCCTTCAGTTAATGATTATCTAGGAATATCATCGACTGTATGCATCTCTCACCATACTCATTAAAAAACTAACCATCACGCATTTTAGACTGTATTCTTCTAGAATCCAAATTCATTTTTATTGCAATAAGTGTATCAGCTGTCATAGCATTATAGTTTGTTAATTAATCAAAGCAAAAAACACTAATATACTCGGAATGTAATATTTCAAATATTGGCATTGCTTAATATATAAGCTAAATAATAAAAATATATTTTAATGATTCTTTAAATTATACATTTTAATCTAGATATATGAACAAAAAAAAAACAAACCTGACCTAACATATGTTCTGACTTCCAATACCCATTTGTTTATACAGATTGAAGAATAAAGGCTTCTTTATTTCTGATATGTGGGTTTTCTTGCAATTATTCATCAGATAATTGTAACAATCTATGACATGTACAAAGAAATGCTGAAACTATAATAGAATGTCTGATGTATTTTGAGCGTAAAATATCCTCATCCTTGTTTATCCAAATTTTTCACTGTTTATCATTTGCATAAAAGTGACATTCATCATGTGTCACTTGTACTAATTCCTTCTCTTCTGGCTTAAATTTAGGTTCTAAAACAATATCTAATATTTCACCATCAAAGTCTTTCATATATTTCTTATATTCAAACATTCTGTTTAACCATTCTTTCCTATATGCTATCACATCTGGTCTCTCGTGTCCATCATAATAAACTCCTTTTTTTTTTATCATACTTGAATCCCTACTTATGCATATAATTTTGACAGGTTTTCTCAGAAATTGTATCTTTTTTGATATTTCTTGTCAATTTTGAAAACACTGTTTCTTTGATATAGTCTTTAGACGTTTAGGAAAACGTGACTCTAATGCTTGTTATCGTAACCATATAAGGCATTCTTCTTTAAAATCCTCATTATCTACCAAGCTTTCTAGCTTTGTATGCTTTTCTTGATGATAAACAAGAAGTTTTCCTGTCTATAAATAATGAGTTCCCAATTTCTGAATATACCTTACCATATAGTTCCTTTTATTTCATATGATTTATGCAGTATTACTGCTAGCATTCATTTTACCTTGTCCTTCTAATAAAAGCTAAATGAATTTGCGGATACTTAGGCATCGTAGATAATTATAGGTAAGAATTTTTTTATTACTTTTTGCAAACTTTGATAAAATACATTGCTGATCTATTTCTTTCAAACGTGTATGTAAATTATTAATGAAAAACAGAGAAATTTCTAGAAATAAAAATGGCGATGGTGAAAATGAAGATAATGGTGAGAAAGATAATTGCAATGGTTGTGATGAATGCAAATTTTCAGAACTTTTAAAAAATATGTCAAGAGTTCTCATTTCTTTTGCATCATCATTCAATTTTTCTTTTTTTTTTTTTTTTCCATGTTGTAGTTCTTGAATTTCCAGTATATGCCATTCTAATGCTACAAGCAGCATCCTCATGCCAATGAAGAACTTCGGAGGTAAGCTTCTTTTTTACTTTATCAAACTCTTTTAATTCTTCTTCTATTCAATCGATAGTTTTATCCTTCGATTATTCTTTAATAATTACATTTTCTAACCATTTTTCATTTTCAACAGTCTCTATCTCTTCTGTGATAGTTTCAGCTTGATTTTGAGATATATAACGTCCTCTTTTTCTAGGTATCTGACTGATTTGCAGTTGGCGTTTCATTTTACGTGACATCAGGAAGAATTTTTCCATTAACATGTGAAGATTTTATCATAATCAAAAGGGTTTTCTCATAGTCAGATGAATGTAATAATTCGAGTTAGCATTAAATCATAATTTCAGCCCAAATTATAAAAAATTTTAACCAATAACATTTCTTTCACGTGATTTGATTTGTTTCAAATTTAGGTCAATCATATAAAAATCAATTGAATTTAAATACTTATAACTTTTTATGTAGATCTTTTTTGAAAAATGAACTGGTAATTAGATAGCATACATTTTAAAGAATAAAGTTACCAATTTATTTTCTTTAAAATTTATTTTTTAAAATTTTTAAAAAATTTTTAAATATTACAATTTTATTGTTGAGTATAGTTTACTTATACCATATATTTTTTATTATCATAATATAATCTAATCCCTACATACATATAATCTAAATACTACATTTTTCTTTTTATTTCTGAGTTATTTATATACTAAATTCTATAATGAAATTATTGATCTTCTGTAGTTGTTTAGATACCTGATTTTATATTGAAGTGCTGACTTCTTATACCTGATTGGATGCTAGATTCTATATTGAAGTGCTTTCCCTTTGCACCTATTTGGTTGCCTTTTTAAATCCCAAAATGTGATAAAAAAATATTGTGTCAAGTGGCGTAGTAGATTTGTGATTAATTTCAGCTGATCTTTTGGGTATGTGATTTGAGGATCCAGCTTAACGCTATAATGGTAACTTAATAGTGCTGTAGTAGTATTATGAAACTATCATGGAACTATTAGAGAACTAGTGAGAAGCTAGAGAGATTCTATTAGTTTGCCAATTTCAGACCACTTATATACTAGTTTAGATGCTGAGTTATTATGTTTAAGGATCTGGTTGAATTTATGTATTAGTTGAAATTGTAAAATAATACTAGCTGATTTTATACTGCACCTTACTGTGCCAGTCACATAATTTTTACTGACTTGCAGGTCAGAGAATTTGAAATACAAAATATAAAAAACTGTGTATTATTATAGTTGGCTTATACTATCTTGTAATCTAACTATTACCTATTTGTTAACGATATATTAGTAAAATATTGTAAGCACTTCTGATGCCTGATTATAGTTTAATCTGAATCAAGGCAATGAGTATGCTAATTTTTGAGTATCCTTATGAAGATTCTCTATCCTTATAAGAAAAATTCATGGAAATGCTCATAGAGACAATCTCAATATCATTTTTGTATCTCTTAACCTGATTTATTGAGTTCTTTACTACTTATCCCTATGTCCCTATGAGTTCCTATGAAATATAAAAGTTCTAGTAAAAAAATTGAAATTTTTCTATGGTATACTACTTGGACAAATATAGTTATATATATGATTGATATAATTGATATATGGTCAATATATGGTATATACTGTCAACAGAATAATTAACCAGTCATAATGAAGTTACGTAGATGATGCAGTATGATGATCTTTTAATTTAGAATTCTGAAAATACAGAGGATCTACGTAATTCTGAAGATCTTCCAAATACTGATAATAATCCTAATTTTACGAATTAAATGAAGTCTAAGAATATTTAGTGTTATACTTATTTTTAATATTCTAAATTTTAT
>CAJVPQ010000209.1:0-34424 GCA_910591825.1 Funneliformis caledonium
TGAAAGCAAAATATACTGATACATTCCTAACTGTACCAAGTGACTCTATAGGGACTGTAGCAATACCTTTAAGGTCAGAAAGATGTTCGCTTTGCGAATTCAGATTGAATATAGGAATTGAAGTTAGCCGATATTATTGCAGAAAAAAAAATATATAAATAATATTATATGAGACGCTTACGGCTAAGTATTCTAGCGGAAGTGTGATAATTTCAGCTGAGTACTTATCCGTATAATTCAATGATCTTGTCTATATCTGCTTCAGACGAATCATCGAAATACCTAAAAAGTTTATTGTAAAGTTTTTATATATTTTTAAGCCATTTTTACGCAAGTAGCATAGTAGTATATGCAAGAAATCAGTATAAAATTACATAGAAATTTCCCAAATCTTCAAAATAAAAATTTTGAGCGAATATGCTTGTTAGCAAAATACTGGATTGGTGATAGTACCTAAAAGTAGTCGATGTGGTAGTATCCAAAGTAGTCAATGTGGTAGTATCCAAAAGTAATCAATATAATAATGCCTAAAAATAATCGATGTAGTAGTACCTCAAAGTATCCTAGTGTAGAAACTATACGAGAAAGAATTCTAAGAAGGCTTGAGTGAAAATTAGGGTATAAATTTGATAGTATCCAAAGGTAGAATTATATAGAAATAAAATAAAAAATTATGCTTTTAGATACTACCGCTGATAAGCAGGAAAGAGATCAGGAAGGTAGAAAGATTCAGAAGAATACACGAAAAAAAGTATAAAAGCTATATAGCCTGAACTAATTTAGCACTTCGTGTCTTATTCTTAGCAATCAAAATGGTCATGAATAGGATTGCAAGAATAGCATAACATCAGCACTTTGTGTCTTACCAGCAATCAAAAGTGAGTAAATGGATTGTAACACATCTTCAGCAAATAGATGGATTGCAAATTTGACACTTCACATGTACTTCATCTGGCAATCAAAAAATGGCAATTGAAAAAGAAAATATATAGGCTGATCAATATAATACAAATTACACCTCTGATTCTCTAACCAACTGACCACTAAACCAAGCCTTCGAAAGTTACTCAAAAGTTACTTAAAAGTGACGGAAAAGTACCTGAAACTGACGAGGAATTGAAACATGTAATTAATGTAGTAAGGTGCAGTAAATTTCGTTAATTTCGACCAGCACTATTCCATATTTTTTTTAAAAGTTTGAGACGCAATAACTCGGCATCCAGACATCTGATTCATGCGATCTTAGTATCATTGGAAAGCTCTCAATGCTTTCTTTCAAATGACTATAAAATCGCACAAATCCAATTACAGGAAGCTAAGATATTTCGCCCTAAAGATCAGGTTAAAAATATAGTATAGTGTTAGCCAAAATCTGATTCGCAAATTAACTGCATCACCTGTCACCTTTTTTTACACTATTTCAGCATCTAGAAAAGCAACCAAATAGGCGCAAAGGGTAAGCATTTTAATATAGAATCCAACACCTAACCAGGTGCAGGAGGTCAACATCCTTAACATAAAATCAGATATCTAAACAGCTATAGAGAACCAATAATTTCATTATAGAATTTAGCATGTAAACGACTCAGAAACAAGAAGAAAAGTGTGATATTTAGATTATATAGTGGTAGTTAAGTTAAATGGTAAGTGGTAGTTAGATTATATGGTGGTAAAAAAAATACAGATATCAAGAAAGATTTAAAGGATAGCTAGAATATAAAAAAGATATCTAATACACAAAAATAAATAGATTATATAATGATAATTAGATTATATTATTTAGATTATATGGTGATAATTAGATTATATTATTTAGATCATATAGTGATATCCAGATTATATGATGGTAATATAATCTAGAACAAGTAGGATACCACCATTTAATATAATTATATTAAATGGTGGTATTTCACTCTTTATTATTGTGAAAACTTTATTTTTGTAAATGAAAAAGTGAATGATCAGCCAAAGATAAAAATTTTAATAGTAAGTTTAAAGGAAGAAATAAAAGCGTGAAAAGATCATGAAAGTTATTAAAAATTCATACCTATCTATTCCTATATACTTTTTACATAGCAAAAGGAATGGCAGTTCCTTTCACATTATCTAAATTCTCATTAATTTTAGAGTATATAGTATTTAATTACAGTACGATATTATATAAAAGGTAAGGTACAATAAATTACTATAAAAATTTAATCAAATAAAATTTATATGTTATACATTAATATAAAGCAAAATCTCAATTTTAATCAGAAGGTCTGAGAACCTCATTTTTCTAGTAAAGAATCATATATATTTTTGTATCACTACATAATTCTAAATATAACTTTGTAAAAAATTTTATTAATTAATAGTTAATTAACATCTATTCCTATAAATACTTCATAAATGCAATCTGAGCTGATAAATTAATTTTATAAACTTTTTTTATTATGCTTATATTATTAGATAAACTTTTTTTTTACTATGCTTATATTATTATATAAACTTTTTTTACTATGCTTATATCATTATATAAACTTTTTTTATACTATGTTTATATAATTATATTATATTTTGTGTCTCCAATTAAGAGTTTATAAAGATCATTTTATAATTAATTATGAGGTATTCAAAAAAGTATATATATATCTATATCTTTCAATACTTTCCTTTCTAACTTCCTTTCTCTAAAATATATTTTATCATTTACAGTACTTACAGCACTTACAGAAATATAATAATAGCTTCAGTAATTGTTTAATTTTAGGAGAAGCTTCTGATAATAATTTCAATATTGTTGTTAGTGAAGTATACACCAATGATGATAAAATTGATATTGTCTTTGATCAATTTATTGTTTCAAACTTCAAAGAGCTTCTCTTTTATAGGAAAAAAGTAAAAAGGGTAGTTTAAGATTCTGACAGTATAGATCTTTATAAAGTTGAAGTTGAACTTTTGAGCATTATAATAAAATTTATACAAAAGATAAAATTAAAGATTTTAACATGAAAATGCAACCTGGAATTAAATTTAAAGAATATTTCGATAATGACAAAAAAAACTAAAGTGAAGATACCTTTATATCTTCATATTTTCTGTTATTATAGCTCTCACCACAGGTAAGTGTCTCTCTTTTGAACAAGAAATTTGCAGTTATCACTCGTTATTATATTCATTTTCTCACTATTATCATTTTTTTTCAAAACTAATTAGATTTTGAAAGAAAAAGAAAAGCAGGTAAGAATGCGTCATTATTATAGTTGCATTACCAGTTTATTCTGTCATTTACCAATAATGTTTCTTCTCTACATTCATAGTCTAAGATGTTAGTGATGAAGTTTTTAGAAAACTTATAAAAAAACCTAGGCTGACAATTTCAGAAATTGGATCTCTTTTAGAATTCCTTGATAGAGAACTTTCTGAAGATATTAAAATACTTATATTCTAAAATGAAATTGATTTGTTATAATCAAAAAATGTCACAGATCTCTGCAGTCTAGATGATCTTAGACTCTTATTTCGAGTTAGTGATACTGAAAGTGCTACTGATTTCTGTATTTGTGTGATATTCTCATCTATCTCAAATGATAAAATTTCTCCAAATGATAGAACTGAATATTCCTTTATTGGATTATGAAACAATTGCACTAGAAACTTTTTGGAACATCTCATTCCCAATGGTATATCTATTCAAAATAATAGTAAATTCACGAGTACAAAAGATGATTGACCTTAGTATAGTCTAATCCTTAATAATGTTTGCCCATTTAGAAAAGAGAAAAAATTATCTATCAGCACTGAGGATTCAAAATCAGAACTTGGAAGAAAACTTGTATGAATTTATGATCCAGCTCCGTATGTCTTAGGTAAGATCTTATATCTGTTTTAAGATATGCTATATATAAAATGTGATTTTGCAATCACAGGTTACTATATCCATAGATTTCAAGTAATGTTCATTGCTATTTGCTGACCTATAAAGGGTTATGCTATACCAGATGTTGTTGACATTGTGCAATCAAACTTAAAGTTTAGAAATGAACGTGTTTATCATCTGCTAAAAATAATTAATTTAAGCTGTATTATTAATGTGCTTCAGTCAGTGATTAAAAAATGTGAAATACCTAAGTTCAAACCAGTATATAGATGAGGTAAGGAATCTACTTTCTTTCAAATTATTTTATAATCTGATGTCATTTTTTATCAATTATATTGCAGAAATGATTGTATAATCAAAATAAGTAGCACAGGTGTTAAAAAGACCTATCTTTTCAAAAATATCTAAACTCGCATTTAAAAACTCATTAATCTTTATGAAAAATTAGTTAAAAAAGAAGTAACTAATATTAATCATCTTAATTGTTATAATAAAGAAAGCAGTTCAATGTATTTTTCTTCAAAAGGATTACAAGTTATATCAAGTAATTAGCAGAAATTGTTTGAAGCTATTATCTGTATTCTAGTGACACTTGTGGTAAGTATGTTAGTAATTTTTAGATAAATATATTATTTATTATTTATAATATCTACAGGTTTTATATGATGATAATGATCTTATATATTATCAGGATATCTGGTAAGATAATATTCTTTGAAGATATGATGATCTATCAAAATAGTTTCTTATAGATTGAGATGATGCTACTAAATATCCAAATAATCCAGCGATGTATTTTACTACTAAGGAACATGCTCTGGAAGTATTCACTAGAAATCATTATGGTGAAGTTGATATATAGAGTGTAGGAAAATTAATTAAGAATGCAATCATTTGGATTATTAATTTTTTAGAAAAAATCTTTGAATTCAGAGATCTTTTGCTAAGTCAAGATAGTACAAAGAGGCCATCTGCTAAAAAGACTCTGAAAAAATTAAAAAGATTAAAAAGAAAATTCTTAAAAAGCAAGTGAAATAAAATAGACATTTTATAAAACTAGAAACACGTATCTTTAGATTTTGCTTAGCAGAAATGTAATACAAATTTGAAGATTTTTATATATTTAAACTTCACAATCACTCATAAAATGTAATATAATTTTTATAAAAAATAAATCTGTTGCAATATATGATTTAACATATAGTGTAATTAAAAAATTAAAGTTTAATTAAGAAACTTTTATTATAAATAAAAGTAATAATGCTATCAAGGAGAGAGGGATCACCAGGTCATTTAATGCAAGTCCCAGTATTATATTATTTCTTTGCTTGTATATTTATGGTAAATTTTTATAGCTATCGCTAATACTGCTAACTACGAGATTCTCACATTTTTATTCATTCAGAAAAATAAACAGAAATTCATACATTCATATAGGTGTAATTAACAAATCCAATAAATCTTTAAAATTGTAAATAATGAGGTTGAAACTAGCCTAAGAATCCTTAACTGATTAATTAATAGGTTAAAAATTAACCTATATTCTTCTTAAAAAAAAAAGTTTATTATAATAATAGATATTAAATTGTATAATATATTGATAAAATTTTTATTTTATTTAATAAAGATTGTAATATTAATAACTGAAATTTTTTAATTTTTTATTGTTTTTATATTACATTAGAAAGAATTGATAAAATAGATTTAAGACTTTTATATGATATGGATGAGGATGAAATTTAAGAATTTAGACATCAGAATTTTGTATTGGATAATGAAATAGATAAATACTTTTATTGAGTTGATTGAAAAAAAAAAAAAACTTATTATATTTTTTTTTTTATTGCCCTCTTTAACTTTTTTGGACTAAAAGAAACAAATAATACTTTTGTATCTATGGAGTACTTTTTTGAAAATAATAGAAATTATCTAAATAATGATCTTTAAAGAAGATTTAATACCAAATTCAGATCACTTAACCAATAATGATTTAACAATCAATTAGTGGCAAATCATCAATTTTATGTTGTAAAAGTCCTTTAAATGACTGAAAATGATGATTAAGTGAATTATGAGTGTGAATTTTATAACAAGAACCTAAACCACCTGATACTGTGTTTGAACGACCATAAAATACTCGTCTAACCCTTGAATGTACAAGTGCCATTGAACACCTATGGCAAAGTATATCACGTTAAAAATTTCTGAAAATAAAGAAATAAATAAAATAAAAATACATACATTATACATGGTTCATGAGTTACAAATACATCATACCCTTTACATAAATAAGCGCTTTCAACATTTTCTCTTTGTTCAACAAAATCATCTTCATCGAGTGTTATTTCTACATCATCTTTTCCTTCAATAGTAACTTCATTAAATGTTCTTTTTCGAGGAACCTCAATTTTTTTTGATTTTTTAACACGATTTGATCTTTCCAATGAAGCTATATCATCTATACAATTTAATATAGCATGTCGAAGTGGATTTTTTGTTGAATTACGAGTATCAATAACTTCCGACAGTGTAATGTTTTTCTTTGGATCAACTAATATACATCCAATTGGTAATTCACCTTTTGATTTTGCTTGAGAAGATAATTGAATAGCATTATCCATATATTGTTTTATACGCTCAATTTCTTTTAAAGTAAATTTCGTTTCTCTAAATTTAATCACGAGAAGAAAGATCAATACTAAATGTCAATCATTGAGAAAACAAATTCAATACACTTCAAGTACCTTCTAGGATCTTCACGAAAATTTATTGGCCATAATTTTCTCCATTCGTCAAATTGAGAACGCGTAATAGCAGGATATTTACATATTTGCTGTATACGTGGTTTAAGTATTGAACCAAGGTTATGATTATTTATTAAGATTGTTAATTCTGTGATTGTAATCTTTTCAACTGAGCATATTAACACTGCCAATGTAAATCCTATAATAAAAAAAAAATTTTGATTTAATTGATGAAATTTCGAATTTTAAAACGATAATAAATAATGAATTCATAATTTACCTTTGTCGTGAGAAGTTTTCTTTATCCTTTTAGCATGACATAAGATTTCATTATCACGAGGACAATGATTTTCTAAAAATCTTATTAATCAAATTAAAATTACGTCTAATTAAATCCTCATTAAATAAAACCTTACTTTATCACACGTTCAGTTTCTTTTGGTTCCACATCACTCACATATATATCAACTATTTTGAAGGTAAAACCTTTAAATTATAAAACTAATACATGTAATTATATTTTAAAAATAACAAAAATAACATGATACCTGTCTCTAAAACTCTGCTCTCTTCCTCTGATAATACACATTCAAACGGTAAAATTTGTTCCGCAGTTGTCATTACAAACAAGAAAGCTTCTCCAAAAAACACGTGATTTTAAAGTCCGATTCGAATATAAAATCTGGAACACAAATTTCCGGATATATCTGGAGGATTTACTTTATTTACCATTTCTTAATCTATTTTTTTTCTTCATAGTAACAGTTTTATTTATATAACTTAAAAGATTTTCATTCATAAAATAAATTAAAAAGAAATGTATCCAACACGAATTGTTAATGCTTTGCATAAACACGTTCCACTTATTAAATTTCTTGGACCAAGAAGTAAACTTCACAAAGGTAATATAAAGATACAATTCTCTTTTAGATAAATTCCTTTATATTAATTAAAAAATAATCTTAAAGGAGAAATCGTTGAAGAAGTTCAAAAACTACATCCGGCAGCGCAAAGTGTAACCAAGACTTCATTTTCTTCTGCACAAAAGCAATCAAATAATAGTAAATCAATTTATATGGATTATTCACAATTACCCGAAAAATATAAGAGAAAAGGACCTTCGCTTGAGGAAATAGATGTGATCGATGTAAGCATATATTTATGGTTAGGTATTTAATTTATGAATTTTTAAGTAAATGTACTAATTAAAATTCTTCGAAATACTTTTAATTTAGCTTGGCGGAGCTGATCATGTAATTCGATATAAAGGTTATTGATAAATAAATAATTTTGTTGTTTTTAATAAAATAAAATAAAAAATTTTTAATGTGCTTAGCCATTAACTTGATTGGCTCGGGAAATTTTCTTTTCGTACATTGTGCTCAAGTGGCTTAGACAATCTTGTAACACCATAATTATCCAATTTTAAAATTTTTTTTTTCTTCACTCGACTTCATTTTCATTCGAAACCACAGCTATTTATATAAAATATGGACGAATCATTTTATGACGAATTCGGTAATTATCTTGGTACCGATTTGCCAGAATCTGATGTAGAAGAAGGAGAGGAAACTCTTCAGGCTATGCAGGAAGAGTCAGAGGAAGATTATGAAGAGGGTGAAGTGGAACCTGGAAGTTCAAGTATGGCACTCATGGAAATAGACGGTACGCGTCCCACCCTATTATACCTTAAATACTTTCATTCTTTCGCGTTCCTGACAAATTTTCCTGGTTTCTTGGTTTAAAAATAATTAAACCAGTAAATAAATATTATTTAGCAATAAAACTAATAAAATTTTATCATCAAAACCATGATGAGACGCGAATTTAACTATACACTTCAATTATTTGTTTTCATTGTTTAAACATGTTTCGACTGATAGCTGGGGCTTACTTCTTTCAGATGTTCCTCAGACTCAAGTAATCCTTCACGAAGATAAAAAATATTACCCGAGCGCAGAAGAAGTTTATGGACCAGAAGTTGAAACATTGGTTCAGGAAGAGGATACACAGCCTTTATCCGAACCAATTATTCAACCCATAAAAATTAAAAAGTTTCAGGTTCAAGAAAAAGATCTTCCCGAAACTAGATATAAAAAAGAGTAAATATAAAATAAATAAATAAATATATATATTTATATATGATTTTTATTAATTAATTAAATTTCTATTTTGATGTTATTAGGTTTTTGGTGGATATAATGAATTTTCCCGAGTTGATCAGGAATATTGCCATTGTCGGTCATTTACATCACGGAAAAACGTCATTCGTTGACATGTTGGTCAATGAAACACATTCATCAGTTGCTTGGGATGTTGATAGACAGGTATTATTTGAAACTTCTATATATTCTATAAATGGAAACTCCGTAAATTAACGTCGATTTGATCGGCAGGAACGTTACACAGACACGCATACTTTAGAAAGAGACCGAGGTGTAAGTATTAAAAGTATGCCAATGACTGTTATATTACAAAATTCAAATAGTAAATCATATTTATTTAGCATTCTAGATACCCCGGGTAAACATTTTTTTATATTCATGTTTTTTTATTTTCATTTCGTAATGGGATAATTTTATAATTTTAAACCGTCATTTGATATTTTTACTGTAGGTCACGTGGATTTTGTTGATGAAGTTACAGCGGCGCTTCGTTTATCTGACGGCGCGGTTATTGTTGTAGACTCGATTGAAGGGGTAGGTGGTTGATTTATGATTTTTTTTTTTTTTTTTTTAAAAGAAAAAAATCAGATGTTTATGAAAAATATATATATAATATATACATACATATTTTTTTGTTCGACAGGTTATGGCTAATACAGAACGCCTGATCAAACACGTTATACAAGAAAAATTGACATTTACTCTCGTGGTCAATAAAGTGGATCGGTTAATATTAGAATTAAAGTTACCACCCAATGATGCATATTATAAATTAAAACACACGATAGAAGAGGTGAATACGATTATCAGGTATGAATGAAAGAGGAATATGTGCTAATCATTTGGAATCAAAATGTTAATGCATCTTTATTGATCTTTTAGTCAGTATGCCCCCGGACAGGATCTTCGAGTCTCTCCTGAGCGCGGAAATGTTTGTTTCGCGTCAAGCCAAATGGGGTGGTGCTTTACCTTGAAATCATTTGCTAAACTTTATGCCGACACTTACAGTAAGATTTTGTCATTTTATATGCTCTTTTTTATGCCTGTTTTCAATTGTATGTACCCTTTTGTAGGTGATTTAAATGCCGACGATTTCGCAAAGCGTTTGTGGGGAGATATATATTTTAATCCTACAGAGAGAACATTCAGCAGAAAATCTCTCGAAAGCAAAAGTAAACGGTCATTTGTACATTTCATTTTAGGTCCGTTATATAAAATTTATGCACAGGTAAAATTGCATTTTTTTCTAATTGTTCATTTTACCTTTTCTCTTTAGCTTATTGATCTCGTTTTTTATTTATTTATTTAGGTGATTGGTGAAAATGAAGATACGTTGAAACGAACATTAGCTTCATTAGGTATCTTTTTGAAAGCTTCACATTTTCAATTGGATGTAAAACCTTTGTTACGTATAGTTTTGGATCAATTTTTTGGTCCGTCAACTGGTTTTGTGGATATGGTAGTACAGCACATTCCATCACCCGAGAAAAATGCTACCAATAAGGTAAATTTCATCAATTTATTACGTAAAGTAATTGAATAATTTCTTTATTTTAATTTTATTATGATTTCCTTGGTTAGGTGGAACACGCTTACACTGGTCCTATGAATACGAAGGTTGCAAAAGCAATGTATAAATGTGATTCAGATGGGCCATTGATGGTTTATATTACAAAATTATATAATTCTTCGGACGCATCAACATTTGACGCATTCGGTAGAATTTTAAGTGGCACAGTCAGAAAAGGTCAATCCGTAAGGGTACTCGGTGAAGGATATTCAATTGATGATGAGGAAGATATGACTTTACAAGAAGTTACGAACGTATGGATATTTGAATCTAGGTGATTCTCACATGAACATATATAATAAACCGTTCAACGAAATTTTAGTCTTTTGATTTTGTTATTATTGTTACTTTAATAATAAAATTTATTTTATTAATAGGTATAGAATTGAAGTTGAGGGAGTTCCCGCAGGAAATTGGGTATTCCTAGGAGGTGTAGATAATTCGATAGTAAAAACGGCGACTATCACAAATCAAGACGTAGACGAGGATTTATATATCTTCCGACCCTTGTCTTTCGTAACTACCGCTGTACTTAAAGTTGCTGTTGAGCCTGTAAATCCTTCCGAATTACCAAAAATGTTGGATGGATTAAGAAAGATTAATAAAAGTTATCCTATTTTAGTAACTAAGGTGAGTAAAAAAATTTTTTTTTTCCCAAGATCATTGAATACTTTTATGTTAAAATTTGAAATGGAAATAGGTCGAAGAGTCTGGAGAACATATAATTCTTGGTACAGGCGAATTATATTTAGATTGCGTGCTACATGACCTTCGACGAATGTATGCAGAAATCGAATTAAAAGTATCAGACCCTGTTGTCCGATTTTGTGAAACTGTCGTTGAAACATCGGCTCTAAAATGTTTCGCCGAAACACCAAATAAAAAGTATGAATTAGCTTTTACCGTCATCATATATCATAATCGGATTTTTCTTTTTTAATCGTTATGTATATTTTTTAGGAATAAATTAACGATGATAGCTGAGCCATTAGAGAAGGGTATTGCTGAAGATATTGAGGCTGCAAAAGTAAGCATCAAATGGCCAACCAAGGACATTGCAAAATTTTTTGAAGAAAAATACTCTTGGGATGTGTTGGCGGCACGTTCAATATGGGCTTTTGGTCCCGACGAAAATGGACCCAACATCTTAATGGATGATACTTTGCCGACAGAAGTAGACAAAAAATTACTTTCCTCCGTTAGAGATTCGATACGACAAGGTTTTCAATGGGGTACACGTGAAGGGCCTCTATGTGATGAACGTGAGTTTACAATACATTATTTTATAAATTGTATTTGTTAGGATGTACACAGGTTTAATTTCGCACATGTTTTATAGCAATACGTAATGTTAAGTTCAGAATATTGGATGCCGTTCTAGCACCGGAGCCAATATATCGTGGTGGCGGGCAGATAATTCCAACAGCTAGACGTGTATCTTATTCCGCCTTCTTGACGGTAATTTTAATTATTTTGTTAATTTTGAAAAAAAATTATTTATTAACGATACCATTTGTATCCATTCCAGGCAACTCCGAGATTAATGGAACCAGTATATTATGTTGAGATTCAAGCACCTGCCGATTGTGTTTCGGCAGTATATACGGTTCTAGCACGACGAAGGTATATTATTTATTCAACATTATATGTAACAATAGTTTTATATATTAAATAATATTTCATTTATTCAGGGGTCATGTCACGCAAGATATACCAAAAGCCGGTTCTCCATTATATACCGTGAAAGCGTATATTCCAGTAATAGAGGCTAATGGATTCGAAACAGATATGCGAACTCATACTCAAGGACAGGCCTTTTGTCAACAAATGTTTGATCATTGGCAGGTGAATGTTATTTATTTATTTACCTTTTTTTTTTAAAAATAAAAAAATCATTATTTGATTTGCGTATTCGCATAATATTTATCACATTGTTTATTAAATAGATTATTCCTGGTGACCCATTGGACAAGAGTATAGTTCTTCGACCTTTGGAACCAAGTCCTGCACAACATTTGGCGAGAGATTTTATGGTCAAAACGCGTAGACGTAAGGGATTGTCCGAAGACGTATCAGTCAATAAGGTGAGGGTTTTAAAATCTTTGTAATTAACAATTTTACATTTTCTAAAAAATATCTTAATTTATAGTTTTTCGATGATCCATTACTTTTGGCTGTGGCACAATCAGACATTTTACCTAACATTTTGTAAAATTACATAGAATAAAAAATGGAAATGAGATGGATTTAATTATACTATATAGAAATAATAAAAATTTTATATATTTGGTGATTATTCAATGTTATCCCAGTGAGATTTCTCAATATGATTGGACAACTCGATCTCAGTTCTGATAATAATTTATCCAATAAATTTCGAACACGAATTTAAGTTGGAGAAATTAACCAATAAAAGAATTCCACATAACATACAATTGATAAACAAATGATGTAAAAAAGATATAAAAAAATGCTTAAATTTCAAAAAGTTTACTTTTCTTAAAATAACAATAAAAACACCTATTCCTTTTGTATTAAATCGTAATTGGTTTAACTGCTTTCAAGCGAGTTGTCCATAACGATGAAGTGTAATCGACATTTTCTCGCATTCTTAATTGCTTCAGCTCTAAGCGTCTGCATTTCTGCCGAGGAAGCTGTTCCTAATGCTTCTACTGCAGAAGAAAGACCGAACTTTAAGGTAGAAAAGTGTGTCTATTTTTTTTTTGTTTGGTGACTTTATACCTTAATACCCTCTTTTACTTTCTCCGTTATGTTTGTAATTTAGTAGCTATAGATTTTTGTTTTGTTCGAAAACAAAAACAACACGTTCTTTTTTCACTCAAAAAGGGATTTTTTTTCTCTTTGGTGTTTGGGCTTCGCAAACCTTTATCCTTTGAACAATATCAATCACATTGTCGTCAAAAATATCGAGACTTGACTTAATTACTTACTTACTTTCTTATTTATTTAATAGCCCACAACTCTTGAAGCGCCATTTTTAGAACAATTCACAGACGACTGGTCTAAGCGATGGTTTCCAAGTTCTGCCACCAAAGATAAAAAAGGTGATGGTGAAGAAGTTTTCAGTTATGTTGGAAAGTGGGAAGTTGAAGAGCCAAGTGTCTTCCCAGGTATTTTAGGAGATAAGGGACTGGTTTTAAAAACAAAAGCAGCACATCATGCTATATCTGCATCTCTTAAAACGCCTTTGGATAACACAAACAAAAGTTTGGTAGTTCAGTAAGTACATATGATCTATTAAATTTTTTTTTTTTTTAAAAAAAAAGACCCAAAACGAACTTAATAATAATAATAATTTCTTTAGATATGAAGTAAAACTTCAGAATGGACTTGAATGTGGTGGTGCATATATGAAATTATTGACAGAATCCGAGAAAGGGATTCATGCTGAAGAGTTTTCTGATAAAACACCTTACACGATTATGTTTGGACCTGACAAGTGTGGTAGCACGAATAAGGTGCACTTTATCTTCAGACACAAAAATCCAAAGACTGGTGAATATGAGGAAAAGCATATGACTAGTGCTCCTACAGCGAAAAATTCTAAACTTAGTGTTTTGTATACACTTATCGTAAAGTAAGTTATACATGTTATATGATATGCTATATATATATATAACAATTTTTCTTGTATATATAAATAATGATACAACAACAACTACTATTTACAGGCCTGATAATTCATTTGAAATTCTTATTAATAATGAATCAACCAAGACCGGTAATCTTCTTAAGGACTTTTCACCTGCCGTCAATCCTCCAAAGGAAATCGAAGATCCTAAAGGTATCTATTATTATTAGTGCTCTAAATTGTAGTTCAAATTTTGATTTACAATCACAAGAGAGATTTGGTTAATTTGTAAACATATTTTAGATAAAAAACCAGATGATTGGGTTGATCAACCAAGGATGGCTGATCCTAGTAGGTTTTGTTTATATATTTTATAATTTTTCGAGTTTTATATTACATCATCTAAATTAATAATATTATTTATTTAAAGATGCAAAGAAACCTGATGATTGGTAATTACGTGTATCCAATGATCTAATTTATTATATATTTACATTTATATATCGCTTAAATAATATTCAAATTAAATTTCTTTTAATAGGGATGAGGATGCACCTAAAGAGATTCTTGATGAAGATGCCAAAAAGCCAGAAGGTTGGCTTGATGATGAACCACTTTTTATCCCAGACCCAGATGTTAAGAAACCCGAGGACTGGGATGAAGAAGAGGATGGAGATTGGATTGCTCCAACAATTCCTAATCCAAAGTGTGAAGAAGCTCCTGGTTGTGGTGAATGGGAGCCTCCAATGAAGAAAAATCCTAAATACAAAGGTAAATGGTATCCTCCAGAAATCGATAACCCAGCTTACAAAGGTCCATGGAAGGCTCGTCTAATTCAAAACCCTGATTACTATGAAGATTTACATCCTTCCAACTTCGAAAATATCGTGAGTTGAATTATTTTAATATTTTATTGAACTGTTTAATATTTTTATATTGACACATTTGTTATCACGTTTATTTAGGCTGCCATTGGCTTTGAACTCTGGACTATGCAAGACAACATTCTTTTTGATAATATTTATATTGGTCATTCTGTGGAAGATGCAAAGAAATTTGCTGAAGAAACATGGGCTGTTAAATATAAGATTGAAAAAGAGACTGAAGACAAGGAATTGAAGAAAGATGTTAAAGAAGTATGTCTTTTTTTTTTAATCGTCTTTAGAAGTGTCACAATTTTTTTTTTTTCAATTTGAAATCTGACATATTTTTGAATTTTACTACTATCAAATGTTCATTTAGACTCCTATATCTTACTGGGACGATCCTGTAAATTACTTGCGAACGGAAGTTGATGATTTCCTTGAGCTCGCATATGAAGATCCTTTGGAAGCTATTAAACAAAAACCAGAGATAGCAGGGCTTTTCGGTGGAGCATTTGTTATTTTATTCGGTCTTCTCACGCTTCTATTGAAATTATTGACTCTGGCTAAAAAGGTATAATATTATTTTTTATCAACTTTTGTTCCATTGATTTGATGATATATAATTAATATTGTCTGTTTCAATTAGCCATCGGCCTCTCACAAAAAAACTGACGCACCAACCCCGGATGATAAAGATACAGATAAAGATTCACCGAAAGATGATGGTAGTGAAGGCGATAATGAAGGAGAAAGTAATGTAACTAAAAGATCAGTAAAGAAGCCACCACAAGACAATTAATAAAATTATAATATTCACAATTTCATGATAATTTAGTATTAAAAGTATTTAAGAAAATTATTAGGTAGTAGTTTAGTAGTATTTTTTAATATTTTTTTTTTTTTTTGTTTTTTTCACTATAATGGGAATTTCAGTCATGTAGTTTAATGTTATATATTAGAAATAAAAAATAATGAATGTAGTAATTAATATATTAAAAATTTATTTTACATCAGCAAACAAAAAATGTGAATGGTACAATTTTTCTTTTAAATGACCCTAAATACGTAAACTTTGAGCAATGCTGCGTCATAATCCGAAGATCTCCTGCGGATTATTAAAAAGAATTACTGGTCGTGTATCACAAACAAAAGTATTTCTGCTCCATTATTTTTTTCCCCCCATTTCGAACAACTTTAGAATCACATTGGTTATTTGATACTTAACTTATACATTCATTCAAATATACCTTACTGCTTCATAGGAGCAAGATAATTTTAAAAGATACGCTTCTTTTTTTTTTTTTTTAAAAAAAAAATAAAAAAGATAAAAGTAAATATGTCACCAGCACCGACAGTACTTGTACTTGGCGGTTTAGGTTTCATTGGACGTAACTTTATTCCTTATCTTTACGAGAATAAACTTGCTTCAGAAATAAGAGTAGTTGACAAGTCGTTACTTTTAACTGCTAACCTAAACCCTAAACAAAAAGAGGCGTTCAACAACGTAGAAGTTAAACAGAAGGACTTAGTTGATCCTGGTATGCGTTTTATGAATATTACTAGCGTGTTAATGGAATATATTACTAACATATTTAATCCATCATTTGAATAAATACATAAACAATGCGATATAATTTGATTAGTTTCTATCAGAGATGTCTTTACACGGGAAGATGGAAGCTCATATGACTACGTATTTAATTTAGCAGCCGAAACGAAATATTCGCAAAGCGAAAGAGTAATTATCATATACTCAATTGAATATTAATTACTTTAATAATTATATCTAATAGTTTGATAAATTATATAAATTAGGTTTACGAAGAACGTGTATATTTATTATCGGTTCGTAATGCTGAAGAGGCTGCTAGACGTAAAGTCAAATGCTTTGTTGAATTATCGACAGCGGAAATTTACCAGGGAGACAAAGTAAATTGGATTGTAACCATTATATTATCCTTTATAGTGAAATAACAAATAAATTTATTAAAGTTCCTCCTAATTTTTTTTTAAAGAATCCTAGTAAGGAGGACGAAAAAATAAAACCATGGACCACAATTGCAAAGTATAAATATAAAGCTGAAGAAAAATTGAAGACAATTGAAGGTCTTAATCTAGTCATTTTGCGACCGGCCATTGTTTACGGAAAGGGGGCACAGATGGGTATAGTTCCTCGTGTTGTATGTGGTAGAATTTATCAATATCTCAGAGAGGAAATGAAGTTTTTGTGGAGTAAAGACCAAAAGATCAATACTGTTCACGTAACAGATGTTGTTCGTGCAATGTGGCATATTGCCGGTTGGTATGAAGAAAATGAAAGGTCCGGTAAAGGAGTGTTGATTTATAACTTGTCCGATCAAGGCAATACAGGTGCGTATAATCATTATTTAAGATGATTATTTAAAAGAAAAGATTTTATTCAAGCTTATTTTTTTTATTTATTTATTTTAGACCAAGAGAGAATAAACAAACACATTAGTAACATTTTTAAAATTCAAACTGGATTTCTTGGGACTATTACTTCTAACTTTGCTCAAGTATGTATGATCTCATTAAAGGGAACCCATTTATAAATAACTAAATTAAATATTAAATTTTCTATATCTTTCTCCTTAGTTGCATCTTGATAATACTGTAGATGATGTTAATGATAAACATATGCGTCCTTGGGCAAATCTCTTGAGAACAAATAAAATCAAGAGTACTCCATTAAGTCCTTATCTGGATAAAGAATTATTATACAATAATGCTTTGTCTGTTGATGGTACCAAAATTACCCAGGAGACAAACTTTCAGTATGAAGTTCCTGAAATTACAGATGAGAAAATTCAAGAAATGATAGATGATTTTATTGTATTGGGTTTATGGCCAGTTAACGATACTTTTTAAAATAGCTAGATGATTTTTTTATATTTATTTCTTTGGGTTTGATTTTATTTAGATTGATTTTTATATTTGTTTAGCATTTCATTTTATTTATTTATTTTTTTTAAAAAAAAAAAAAATCTTTTTTTATTTCATAGCTCAAATTTTTTGTCTTTTAATTTTTTACATTCCTGTAATAATTTACCTTTTACAATAATATTCGTTTCTATATACTTATTTTTTTTTTTTCATTCAAGCTTATCGATTCATATTTTGTTATATTTTCTTCGCATTTTTTACTTTTCATCATTTTATCGATTTTGGACCGTACTATATCTCTGTTTTTTTCAAATCGTCCCCTTCGACCTTTATAATATATAATGATGATCGATATTACATTAATATTGAGAAAATTTAACAGAATTTTTGAATGAATTTTAATAAATTTTATGAGTTATTGATAAAAAAAGAAATTTTGTCGATTTAAAGTATTCCAAACCTTATAAGGCAAATAACAACAGACAATGGATTTATATATATCAGTCCTTAGCGTTATTAGGTTAAGGCTATATATAAGTATCATTAATAATGATCTAATAAATCCATAATTTGTAGATCGATTGGTCCAAGGAAAAAAAACCCCTTATATTAAATTTAATCACTTTTTATTTGTCATTTCGAAAGTCGTTCTAAATCATTACAAATATATATTTGATCTTGATCCCGTTAAAAAAAAAAAAAACTTAATTATTATTATTTAATTTTTGACATTTATATTTCTATTCAAAATTTAAAATTATGAGTGACAAATAAAGCTGAAGCTACTTGACCGCTTAAATGAAATAGTGCTAATAAATACACGTACACGATTAAAAGCCTCATTATTATTAAAGGGAAAAAAAATTAGTAAAAAATAAAAATGAATAATAATTTGTAGCGTAAAAAATATCTAATGGAAAAAATATATATATATATACATATATATATATATTTTTAGATAGGAAATGATGCAAAGAAATTAAATAATTATAATTATTTAGAAGAAAAAAAAAAAAATTAAGTAATTCAAAGATTAATATTTATGACCATGAAACACACGTTTGATCATTTCCCACCGTTTATAAAATTTATGCTGAATTTACGCGACTCAAGACAGTGATAACAAGAGTAAATAATAACCAGAAACTTCCTTGAATGGGGGGTATCATGAAAGAGGCACTGTTAAGAAGAGTATTAGGATTCTTTGGTTTATTTGTGGAAGCGGAATTATCAGGAATTTTTCCATTATCACCAACGGTAGTTGGGGGTCCATTTGCAGGTTTGATAACTGTAGCAGTGCAATTTTTCTGACAACCGTTAACGCAATCTTGAGCAGCGGGACCACAGCCTTTTGTACATGTCTCTTGATCAGCAATACACATAAAGTATGGAATGGTTTGGGTGTATTCTAAAGAATTAAAGTATTAAGAAAGATTTAAAATTTATTAATCTCCCCGTTATCGCCCGTCACGTAAGAAACCGTTGAAATAATTACCAGTAGAGTTTGGTGTTAACCCATTTGAACAGATACAGGAATATTCAAGTGTATCTGCTTTACAAAAGTTGGTCCTTACTCCCCCACTACCACTGTCATTACAAATGTTTGTACAGGTAGCCATTTGATCATTACACCAAGTGGCTTTGGTTTTGGGATCTACCTGGGCGGCTACAAATTTTAAGAATGAAAAAATTTAGATAAAATCAAAAAAAGTTAAGAATTCTATCGAAACAATAAATTCGCAAACCAACTTACGATCAAAAGAGTAAACTCTTGTCACGAGTAAAACAACGAAGAGCAAAAGTGCACTGAAGAAAAGATTTTTCGGTTGGGACATTGTGAAATTTTGACTGATAAAAAAGTAATTTTTTTTTTTTAAATTTTTAAAAAATGAAAGGAAGAAAAGGTTCTTTTCATGTAAGGACTAGAACACCTCAATAAAAGTACGACTTTACAAATGGAGATGGTTCTTAAAAAAAAAAACAAAAAAATAATGAGATAAATATAAAAATTTTTCTTAGTTTAGAAGCATGTAATAATTAAATGTAAAACAACAGGATTTATAAATACAGTAAATCGTATCGTACAAATCATTTTTGTGATCGGTTTATGAATTTACCTGTTCGAGAAAGCTATATTTGGTAAAAGCCACCGGGAAACTAGGCCACAGAAATTTAACAGACGTGACAAATGCTGACCTTTGAATGCACTTTTCTTTTTTTTTTTTTTTTTTAAAAAAACAGAAGTTCGAAAAAAAAAAAAAACGAATCTGAAACTAAGTTCGTCCTTTTTTGATCAATAAAAAAAGAGTCCCTTTTGATCAAAAGAATGAATCAATACTATTATGCAGGGTATTAAGTTTGATTTACATAAATCCTGGCAAAAGGTTTTATATCTTTTTTTTTTTTTGCGCCTTAAACATTGTCTATTGGTCTCCTTTTTATTCTTGTTCCTAACATCCTGCATATATTTTAGAGAATTATTCAATGTATTTTTAGGATCTTTTTTTAGGAAGATATTTATTTAAAAAAACCATTTTTGTAATTGCTTTTTTAATAAAAGGATCTTTTTATGGGCAAAAATGATTCTTTTTTAAAAAAAAATAAAAATAATTTAAAATGATACTAAAAAGTCTTGGTACCAACCTAAAACTGGCAATTTACCTTTCAAGGGGAGGGGGAAGGAAATCAGGCACAGTAAATATTTTTTGATGTTCCTGGACACACAACGTAATATCATTTCTACAAAATCAAATAAAGTTAATTAAAGACAACTCCTCATCCCTAAAATGTATAAAATAATTATTAAAAAAAATTCGCACTAAGTTATATTAAGAATTGAAATTCACAGACTAAAACGTCAATTTAATTTATACATTTTTAGAGTTATCTGATCACGTGATCACGTGTTGATTTCGTACATTTTAGGAAAGAACATTCGAAAGCAGTGGTTGCAACAACACATGTTTACTTTTTAACTATAAGTATCTTAAAGAAAAGATGGATAAAAATGATTAAATTCAAATAAAATTGTCATGGACTATTTTATATAATACAACTCACTCTTATATAATAAAAGTCGGTATATCCAACTTCGGTATAATCATTAAGACGGCGTTAATTTTGGACAAATAAATGAAGCGAAGGCAATCTATTTATAAAATTATTTGTCCATAAAAGGATGCAAAATTTAGAACGTGTACAGTAAACAAGTAAACACATACATGTTCACGGTAAACAGATGATGAGTAAGAAGTATTCGGAATAATTAGGAATTTTGATAAATGATCGGGTTAATTATTACACTTTGATTGGGGCTTTCTTTTTTTCGAGTTCAAGAGTTCATTTAATATAACAAGGATTAGAAGCTTTAATAATCGTGTTTCCTCAAAATTACCCACTGATGAGTTGATGATGTATTGACCTTGAGTAGAATTTATATATGAATCGGATGTTGAAATATTTGAATCGGAATAAACGTTTCAAGTCATCTTGCACAATTTCAAAAAAAAGGTCACGAAACTTTCCGGACGAATATGTTTGATTATTAAACGTGCCGAACTTTTCCGATGCATATGTATGCAAACAAAAAATATAATTACCTTTTGGATACTCTGTGCTCTCTTTTACGCATTTCGATTCGTTGATTTAACCTCTCTGAATTAAAATGTGCTACAATTTAATTACGTGTTTTTTTCTTGACTTTTTTTTTAATCTTCGAATTAAAATTATCTTTAATCAAAGCTATGATGGATTTATTACAAGTTTTTTTATATAAACCTCAGCTTCTAGCCAGTTTGTTCTTCAGAAAATTTTTCAGAAATCCATTCCCTCAAATTCATCTTTTCTAATATTCCATTCAATCAAAAAAAAATAATCAATCCCCTTTACACTTTCGAAAAAAAGAAATCAAAACCAAAACCATGTCTCACTCTAGAATCGAAGAAGAACTTCATAATACCGCACATATTGACTACGACCACGTTGCCATTCAATGGAACCCCTCGGTCGCTCAGTTATATGAAGATGCCTTAAAATATGAGACGGGTTCTGCAATTTCATCCACTGGTGCCCTAGTAACCGCTTCCGGTAACAAGACTGGACGCTCTCCAAAGGATAAACGTATCGTTGACGAACCTGGTTCTAATAAAGATATTTGGGTATGTGTCTCTTTTTTTTTAAAAAAATCAAAAATAAAAATCGATATTTTGATCATTTCATTAATCGAATCGCGATCTCTTTTTTCTGTTTTTCTGATAATAGTGGGGACCTGTCAACACTAAATTGCCAGAAAAAGTTTTCCGTATTAATCGTGAACGTGCTGTTGATTATTTAAACACCCGCAAGCGAATTTACGTCTTTGACGGATTTGCTGGATGGGATCCTAAATACCGCATCAAGGTCCGTGTTGTTTCGGCTCGTGCCTACCACTCCTTGTTTATGCGAAACATGTTAATACGTCCTACCAAAGAAGAACTTGAAAATTATGGAACTCCAGATTTCACTATTTATAATGCTGGTGCTTTCCCTGCAAATCGTTACACGTCTGGAATGACATCAAACACTTCGGTGGCTATTAATTTCCATATGAACGAAATGGTCATTTTGGGAACCGAGTATGCTGGTGAAATGAAAAAGGGAATGTGAGTATCATTATGGCAGGTCCGTTTCTTTTGGTTGGTTTTGAAGTTTGATTTGATTGGCCAAATTTTTTGGTGCAACACAAACAAAGCCCGAACGTGATACAAAAACAACGGACCCCGCAGGACTATTATTATTATAAAGTTTTTTTTTTTTTGGTTGTACTTTAGACTTCAAAAATTCTCTTCTAATCATCATGCTCATCTTCCTCTGATATAGTTTTACGGTCATGCATTATTATATGCCGGTAAAACACAATGTTTTGTCTTTGCATTCATCTGCAAACGAAGGTGCCGACGGTGATGTTTCCATCTTCTTTGGTCTTTCCGGTACTGGCAAGACCACCCTCTCTGCGGATCCTAAACGTTTCTTGATCGGTGATGATGAACATTGCTGGTCAGATGATGGTATCTTTAACATCGAAGGTGGATGTTATGCCAAATGTATTAATTTGTCAGCAGATAAAGAACCAGAGATTTTCAATGCCATCCGTTTCGGTTCGGTCTTGGAAAACGTCGTGTATGAGGAACAAACGCGTGTTGTCAACTATGACGACGATGCACTTACAGAAAATACCCGATGTGCTTATCCAATTGAATTTATCCCAAATGCTAAAATACCTTGTATGTCATCAAGTCACCCAAAAAACATTATCTTATTGACTTGTGATGCTTACGGGGTGCTTCCGCCAGTTTCAAAACTTTCTTCCGCGCAAGCCATGTATCACTTCATTTCCGGATATACTGCCAAGATTGCCGGTACAGAAGAAGGTGTTACAGAACCAGAAGCTACTTTCTCGGCTTGCTTCGGTCAACCTTTCCTCGTATTACATCCATACCGTTACGCAAAGATGTTGGCAGAAAAGATGGATTTACATTCAGCTGATGCTTGGTTGGTCAACACCGGATGGAATGGTGGTGCGTATGGTGTTGGTGAACGCATCAAGCTCAAGTATTCTCGTGCCATCATTGATGCTATTCACTCGGGTGAACTCGCTGAAACTGAATATGAAAATTATGAAATTTTTAATTTGCAAGTTCCAAAAGCATGTTCGGGAGTACCATCAGAAATTTTACATCCAGCAAAAACGTGGAAAGGATCTCAAGAAGAATTTACTTCAACTCGTAATTTATTGGCTCAACGTTTCATTGAAAACTTTAAATTGTACCAAGATCAAGCAACACATGAAGTTGTTAATGCTGGACCAACTTTCTCTTAATCATTTTTTAAATCTTGTAATTACATTATATTAGACATTTAGAATAATTTTTTTTTTTCTTCAACCAAATCATTTTAGATATAAAAAATGGATACTTTCATTTCTTTTCTGTAATTTATTTTATACATTTTCTCATTTTTTTTTTTTTAAAAAAAAAATTCAATTAAATCAATATTTTCAATACGCATCAGTTATTTTAAAATATATACGATAATGTTCTCGCCTTATTATTTTATTTGTTATTTTTTTACGTATCAAGTTTACCGTCGAGTCATAGGAAAAGTAAGTCCACCTGGAAAAATTTTCAGACCTACTGTTTACAAATATTTATTATCATCATTATCATACTGAACATGTTTCTAAAATCATGTTTAACATCGTCTGGCTTAGTTTTTTAAAAGCCTTTTTGTATACACCTGGATATTAACCAATAAACCAATTAAATTGATCATCATGTCGATCAAATTTATCGATATAAAATTTACCGTAGCTTATTAATACAGTTGCCAATAAATTGCTTTTCATAATATCGTTATCAATGAAAATCATATAAGACTCAAAAATCGTTCAAAATCGTAAACTTAAACTCTCTCCTTCATGTATTTGTCTGCACACAAGGCAACTAGAAAACTTGGAATCTCGTCAGATACCTTACCGTCGTTGGCTAAAGCAAGGAAGAATTACTGCTAAAACGTCTCCTTCTGGTACTCGCCTTTACGACATATCTTCCATTTTTCCGGAGTTGACTTCCCAAGATGTCGATTACACCGCCGCCACCATCACCAAAAAAGGGTTCCTCTATGCACAGGTCTCTAGTGTCAAGCAAAAAGAGGACCTTGAGTGACAGAAGTAACTCCTCAGCTCCTGGTTCCCAACCTATGAACTCGGCTCAGGTGTCTACTTCAAATGACCAGGACTTAAGACCTTATTGGAACGGACAAGTCGCAGAATGGTCTCGGAAATTGTGGTTACCCATCATGATTGACTCTGCCAGTTTGCCTTCGACCTCATCCAGTATGTGTTCTTCCTCCATATTACAAAACTCGTGGTTCTCTTCGACAATACGACCTCCGACGAGCATGAACTTTCCCAAGATATTCTTACAATCAACACCATCTTTATCTATAGAAGAAGAGCACTATGCATCGAAGAGAATGGAAAGCGAAAGATAACAAAAATGATAAACACACGGAGCAAAAAAAGGAAAGCTGAAACAACAGTAAATCGAACATTATTAATCAAAACATATCCAAATCATTTACAGAAAAAAATATTGGAGAGATAGCTTGAATACATGAAATATGCTTATTATACTGTTGTTAAATAGGACAAAAATCATATAAAACCTCTAATACTTGATAAAAAACTTAAATTATATGTAGATGTAAAAGGAAAAGATCTTAACAAAAAAGAAGACAAAAAATTACAGAGATTATGTATATGGGGAGAACGTAAATTTCTTTGAACAGTTGTATGGTTAGGATTACAGTTTAAAGGTTTACATGATAAAATACCTGCAAATATAATTGATGAGAGTATTGATGAAACTTTGATAGCTAGAAAAAATGTTATGCAAAAAATTTAGAAGCTGTTAAAAAATCATCATTATCATTTAGATCTAAGAAAGATTTATATCAAACAATATTATTCATGCATAAAATTTTTCAAGAAAGAAATGGAACCATTTTTATGTTAGACATCTTCACAATTCTTCAACTTTATTATCAAAATGATATAAAACTAATGAATTAAAAGATAGAAAACGTGATTTGCATTCATTTCATTTTAAAACAAAAGAAAGTGTAATAAATAGCCACCACAAAAGATAGATTGTGATTGTAAATTTACATATTGTTAAATGAAATAACTCTTAAACTAATGATCAACATTTCGATGGAAATAGTATCATTAGAACCGTCTTGACAAGAGCTTTCCAACGAATATAAGCTCGACCTGATTGGACCAATATTTAATGAAATATTTTGAAATGATTGTTAAGTATAATTTCATAAATCATTGCTAAACGGAGACACAATACTCTCTTAAAAAGGAGATAATAAAAAAGAGCATGTGATCATATATGCTAGTAGAACTTTGAATTCAGCTGAAAAGAATTATAGCACAATAGAACAGAAATATTTGGCTATTGTGTAGGCAGTAAAATATTTTAGACATTATATCTTTGAAAGTAGATTTACAATTATCACTGACCATACAGCATTATAATGGCTATTAAATGCTGATTCAAAATTAACTGAAAATAAAAGGATAATGAGATGGAGACTTACCTTATAAAAATATAACTATAAGGTAAAATATAGAAAAGGAAAACACCACGAAAATGCGGATGCCTTATCTCAGATAAACCTATATGATTTTGATCTAACACAGGAAAATACATCATTATCATCAATTTATAGATTTTTCAATAATAGATAATAAATTTTATGAAAATCTAACCCAATACTTGAAAACTCTTACATACCTATCAGATTTGAACAACTCTCAACGAATTAAACTGCAAAAGGATTCAACCCAATATATGATGAAAAATAACCTATTACACAAATGAACTAGAGATGGAGATAAAAAAGTAATTTTGCGTGAATAAGTGAAAATTATTCTTTACAATTTTCACAAAGATATGACAGAAGCTCACCTTAAAATCGATGCTACTTATGAAAAAGCAAAGGAAAGATATTACTGGTCTCAAATGTTTGATGATGTCAAGAGTTACATTCAGCGATGTGACAATTACCAGAAAAGAGGATTGTTTAAAAGAAAAGAACCTTTGCAACTAATTGAAGTAAAAGCACCCTTTCATAGAGTTGAAATTAATATAAAAGGACCATTACTTAGAACTTCTTAAGGAAATCGTTACATAATTGTTGTCCTAGATTATTTTACAAAATGGCCTAAAGCTAAATCAATATCAGATATCAAATCAAAAATAGTAGCAAAGTTTATTTTTGATGAAATTATTTGCAGATATGGTATTCCAGAAGAACTTTTATCTAATAGAGAAACTTCTTTCTTAAACAAAATAATAGATATACTGTGTGAAAAATTTCAAAACATCGACTTACTTCTGCATATAGGTTACAAACAAATGGTATGGTTGAAAGATTCAATAAAACAATTGATGAATGTTTTGCTAAATTAGTTGCTGACAAAGAAAAAGAATAGGACGAATATGTAGAATCAGTTTTATTTGCTTACCGCATAATGAAGCATAATACTACTAGTTATACACCTTTTTACCTTCTTTATGGAAGACAAGCAAAGCTACCAATTGAATTAAAAATTCCAACAGAATTGAGTAACGACAAAAATATTAAGGATGCATTAATGAAAAGATTATTTAAAATAATTAATCAATTAGAAGATGATCGATAAATTGCTCTTAATCAAATCAAGGTTGATCAACAAAAGCAAAAAAATCAACATGATATTGGCGCAACATTTGAGAAATTTAAAATAGGTAACAAAGTATTAGTGAAACACATATAGTTAAAAACTAATTTTTCTGCAAAATTAGAGAAACGTTAAATGGGACCTTATTTTATATATGAAGTGCGAGACAAAAATTATAAGTTAAGGAATATGGATGGAAGATTGGTTAAAGATATAATACACAGTAATCAACTTAAATTATATTACAAAAATATTTTAGAACCTTAAATTCTTATATAAGTGCCACTCTTTCTAGATTTAAAATTCAAGAAGAAAAATCAAAAATGACTACTCCATATGATCTTATAAGCCTTGACATTTTAGAAGTTGACCCTCAGGATGTTTTAGTGATTCCACCTCTATATAATGATGATGATCATTTAGAATCAAAATTGAAATTAACCTATCGACAGATGATTAGATCTGCAAGATTACATCAGCATATTCCTACTTTAACTTATGCATATTATCTAGGAATGTTAATTGATTCACATGAAATTCCTAAAGATATTATTAGAAAAACAATTACACCTTATTACAGAAGAGCAGCTGAAAGAACTTATTTTATTTTTGAAAATAATATTTCTCAAATTTATCGATTAAAGTTTACAACATTATTTCTAATTGAAAGATTGAAAATGGTTGAATATCAGTCACTTTGTCAACCATTCTAATTTTGTAGTAGTTCAATTTTTTTAAGGAGAAGATAGTTAGTGACACAATTAGCATAGTCGAAAGTAACAAATTTATTTTTTATTTTTTATATTTTATTTTATTAACATTTTATTTAGTTTTATTTTTATTTTATTTTTTTTTATTATTTAATTAATTGGACAAATTTATAGATTTAAAAAGTATAAACGTAATGATATGCCAAAATTTTATTGAGAAATAGAAAGATAGTAAAATACATCAATATAGGAAAAAAAGAAAATACATTTATAAGAAACTATTCATGACAACTATTACTAGCTATAAAAAATAAAGAGAGAGTGTGTAGTCTATAGAACAGCCAAAAAGGCAACAGTAAAGCATAGTTCTATAACAGGCAAAATGCGAACGACATCTCTTCCTGAAAAAAATATTTAGTAGTAATTAATCATTAAGAGACACGTGATAAGAAAAATTAAATTTTTCACTTCTCTGATGAAGTTGCTTCAATATTCTTCTAAAGTTTCTTTGAATTTGATTTAAAAACTATATAGATAGAAAGAAAAGAAAAGTTAAAGAAATCGAGAAGATTTATCGCCTGTAGGATTGATATGAGGAGGTTCAAGTTTTACATTAAAATTATAGAGTTCTCCATTTTTAATCAATTGATCACGAAGGAACTTATTGTATTTTCGTAGTCATTTTAATTCTACCATCGAATTATTCATTATAGAGCGAATAAATGAAATATCATCCCTAAGCTGACAGATTGTTCCTTCAAGTTTTTCATTTGTATCACATTCCTGGAATAAAAGGGAAGAATATTTAGTTAGTAGATTTTTCAAATGCTTATGTTCAGAAGAAAGCAAATCAAATCGAAATTTCAAAGATTCTTCTTCAGGATTTTCTTTCAAAGGAACTTTTTCTTGGACTGTTCTTATATCTTCTATTTAGTAGAAGGGTAAAAAGTTAATATACTGCAGTCATATTAAATGAGATTGAATATACTGTTATAGTTCTCAGACGTTAGGTGGAATGCATATATCTATTGAGCAGGATAAAGTTTATACAAAATGCATTTCACTTCACAAGCTGTTATATCTACACCATTCTTAGGTATACTTAGGCTCACTTTGATAAACTTTCTCGCTAAAGTATTTTCTTTGATGAGCTAAAGCTCTACGACAGATGAAAGGAGACTTTTTCTTTTTATTTACTCAAATTATGATAAAAGTTAAAAAAATATAATATATATATTTTAAGGAAAAGTTTGAAATTTTACAATAATTTTTGGAGGAAAAGCAAAATTTTGAAGAAAATGGAAGAAAAATTTTGATGAATATTTATAAACAAAGAAAGCGGCTGTGTAGAATTCTTAAAAATTCTTAAGATCGTGAGAATTCTCTTCTGCAGAAATATAAATAAACAACTATTAGTTCAAATTTGTTGATGATTATAGCGTGACATTTTTAAGGAATGAAACCTGTTTGAAATGGAAATCATGTAATCGATCGATAAAATTTGTAATTCTATGGAATAATTTAGAATAAATTGGAAATTTTGTTATTGAAGATCTGCAAACAAAGAAATTTATAACAAAAAAAATTTGTTTAGGAAGTATTCGACAGAGCTCACTCTTTAAGAAAGGAAGTGTTAAATGGAATAACTCTTAAACTAATGATTAACATTTTAATGAAAATAGTATCATTAGAACCATCTTAACGAGAGCTTTCCAACAAATATAAGCTTGACCTGATTGGACTAATATTTAGTGAGATATTTTAAAATGATTGTTAAGTATAATTCTATAGATCATTACTAAACGGAGCTGTAATTTCTTAATGCAAATTAGCGATTGACTGGCTGAAATTACGAAAATGATAGAAATGACAAAAACTATTATAACGATGAAACTCTTTCTCGCTCTCTACAATATCCAAAAATTTAGAAAAAACAAAAATTTATTTTTCAAAGAAAACTTTTATTTTTTATTAAAACTTTAATCATACAATATGTCCCTTAATATTTTTAAACACCTTTTTACTAAAGAAGTCTTAGACTTTCAAAAACTAAAATACTACATTACGCTGAAACTTGAAAAAAAAACTTTGCTATTGCAGAATTTCTCTCTTATAAAATATTAGAAGTTTTTTAACTTGTTAGAAAATTAAACGAAGAATATCTTAAAGCTTTTTCAGTAGAACGTTCTGCTTAAGAAATATTCCTTAATAATAATTTTATAGATAATCTCACGAGATCTTGTGCTTAAAACATTCATAAAACTGAAACGAGTGATCATGAAACACACCAAACTGAAAATATAATCTCAAATACGATTGAAACTGCTCTTCCTATTAAAGATAATAACGATATTATTTTGACTTTTGATGAAGAGAAAATAAACTCACAAATGGACACGCTCAATGATGATAACATACTTATAGATACAAATACTACATGACATAATAATCTTCCTTCATCTCTAATGTCTTCTAACACACAACAATTTTCTTTCACAAATCAAAACAAACCGTCAATAAATAAACATAACAAAATAAATCCTAAACAAACTTACGTATCAATTATATAATAACATAAAACTAATAATAACTTAGACGCATCTGTAGATTATAGTCATAACAATAATAATAATATTAACGCGTCATCATACAATCCAATCAATAACAACAAACAAAATCAAAAATTACACAAATATGATCTATGTTACACTTTGAAAAACTCTTCTTATGTGACTCAACCCAAATAAAAAAAGAAATATTTTCACATCGCTTTTAGCTTTTGCTATATCAGATGACACTAGGATAGACAAATTGAATTTCCTATCCTCTATTTTTTCTCATAAATCTGATTTTATAGACTAGAAATTCCATAATGATAATGCTAATATCTTCATAGAATTTAACAATAGAAAATTATTATTAGACACTATAGATAATGCTTTATTGAGTCATCCAGAACTTTCATTTAATTTAATCAATAACAATTCTTCTCCAAATCTTTATCATAACAACCCTACTTACAAATTAAAAGCAGTTTCTAGTAATATTACACAAAATCATATCAATAGAGGTCTTTTCTATTTTGAATCTATCACTTCTATTGTAGACCAATATAGAGATCGATATTTCTTATCACGTGATGTTATTATGATGTTTGAAAAAATTAGAAAACCACATCAATTAAATACAACTTGGACATATAATATAAATGGACACGTTATTAGATGCGTGCATATTGACACTCTAATAGAAGAACTTAAAGACAGAAACTATTACGTAGCTGGATTTAAAGGCTTTATGAACAAAATAACACCTTCTGATGCTTTCCGTACCTTAAGGGTATTTAATGTTAGATCATGCTATTTTCACAATAATATCGTCTATGCTGCCTTTACATCTGAAAAAGATATGAATTCTGCCTGTTCGCAAAGAATTATACATAATGGATATAAATTAAATGGAAGACCTAGAGTCCTTAATCGCTCTTATACTCAAGCTGAATTAGTCTGTTCATCAGATAACATTCCTCCAGGTCTTCTGTCAATAATTATTCAAGAAACTGACGCTTCTCATTTAACAGTAATTTAAATAAAGGGAAAAGCAAAGATATTGATTACATATCTTCTACTACATCACATACTGAAGTTTCTAGCAATAGTAATTCTAATCCCTTGGATTTAATTTTATCAAAACTTCAGAAATTAGACTCAATTAAATCTCATTTGGCAAAACTAGATTTTCAGATCCTTACCTTTACCAATCATGATGGACCTTCAGCTTATCGATTATAATATATTTCACATCAGGTGAATTACAGCTAAAGAGTATTCCTACTGATAACTAGAATACTTCTGATATTAATACAAATGTTACTTCTTTCTTAAATAATCAAGTTTTTCAATTCTATAATAAAAGATAAAACAATATTAATAAAATCGATAAAGATATTACACATCTAGATGATGACACATGTGATAACATAATTAAAGGAGATACAATCACATTCACTACACACAATATACGAGGAATCAATAACACTACAGATCCTTACAGAAACTCATCACAATTCTTCGATGATGTACAAATATAAACAGGACCAACATTATACAACTTTTTGAAGCCAACTTGATCTACTACAACCTTTCTTAGGTGTTGCCCTGCTCGTTTCAAAAAAATAGGACAAATATATTGCTTCTTCATTTACATCAGATCTACGTTTACTTTATATGAATTTATATTTAAAAGGACACGTTAAACTTAGAATAATTAGCTGCTATGTTCATGCTAATGTGGTAGATTCTAAATGTAGACATAATCGTAAACTCCTACAAAAACAAATTCTCAATCTGCTAGATGATTGTAATAAACAGCAATATCATATAATTATAATGGGAGATTTTAATAACAACATAGATAATTACCATAAACGCTTAAAACTCAATAAAAATCTTGGATGGCGATTTGACTTAGTAGAAGGATTCTCACACAGAAATTATATGAATCTACAACTATTATGTAATGATGATATCCTTTCAACTTTCTTTCCACTACTTAATACAATTAAAAACTATATATCTAAAAAACTAGATGGTATTTTCTGTTCACTAGGTTTCTTTACTGACCTTCTTTATTGTGGTGTTTCAAAGCCTTTTATTTATTAATTGAATCACAAGATTGTTACGTCATATTTCGCTAATTCTATTAAAAGACATGAGGTCCAAGTCAGACGTAATAAAACAAAGAGAAAAAAATTCAACTTCGCCACAATGACTACACAACAATGGAAACTTTTTGCAGAAGCTACAGACAGTGTTGTACACGGACGATGTCCGCGGGTTTTGCATAGGACAATGTTGTCTGCATTCCATGTCCGTTGTCCGTGTCCGATATATTGTCCGTCATGTTAATTGTCATGCGGACACGTCTTTCTAAATTCAGAAATGATCTGAGACATTTTGTGCGTCCCGGACATTTTTTTTTTAAAATTATTTTTTATATGTCAGAAGTTTTTTTATCTTCGCCTCTAATAATTAATAAAATTATTATTTTAAATTTCTAGTCTTTCACGCCGAAACTCAAAAAATATATAAAAAAAAAAGGATATTCTTGACTTTACCGTGCTGAAACCTAAATATATTTAAAAAAAAAATCTTTTTTGAAGTTCCACACTGAAATTTAAAAAAAAAAAATATTCTTGTCCGCCACACCGAAATCTAAAAAAAACCATAAAAAAAAAAACAAATTTTTCGTCCGCCTCGCCGAAATCTAAAAAAATATAAATAAAAATGAATTTTTTTCGTCTGCCGCTGCCAAAATCTAAAAAAAACGAATTTTTTTCGTCCGCCGCGCTGAAATCTAAAAAATAAAAAAAATGAACATTTTTCGTTCACCACGTTGAATCCTAAAGAAAACGAACGTTCTTCAGACCGCCACGCCAAATCCTAAAGAAATTTTTTTAAAAGAAAGAATTTTTCGTCCGCCGTGTCGAATTTTGAATTTTTTCTTAAAAAAAAAATATTTTTTTGTCCGTCACGCCGAATCCTAAAGAAATTTTTTTTAAAAAAAGAAATTTTCGTCCGCTGAATTTTTTGTTTAAAAAAAAAGGAAATATTTTTCGTCCGCCACGCTGAACCTAGAAAAAAAGAGATTTCAAATTTACAGCCACGCGAAATCTAGTAAGTTCATTAATTTCTTTTTGTTTTTCTTTAAAATAATGCATCATTTAAATATCTTAGGTTTTTAGGTATATTTTCAGGATGCCACTTCCTTCTATATTAACTCAACATATTGTTAGATCTGAAATTAAACTTAATAAGAGTAATTTCAAGACATATTGTAAATCATGTATTGAAGAATTGGGGGAGAAAGAGGGAAAAAAGAAATGTTTTCCAAATAAGAAAGATAGAATAATTCTTCATTTGAAGAAATGTCCACATTTTGTTGCCAAAACAACTGCAGAAGAATGAGAAGAAATATTTAAATTGTTAGAAGATAACAATTCATCAACTTTAACAATTCCAAATAAAAGATTAGGTGAGTAGTATTAGTTCATGTTTATATTTTTAAATCATGTTTATTAATAATAATTTTTTGTTTAGCTACAGATATTTCACAACAAGCATCTCAATCTTCTGTAACATCTTCTCACAAAGTAATTGTTCGATCATCTTATGGTCCTATGGATAATTTCATTGTTCGACCTTTATCTAAAGAGGATTTAGGAAAGTTTAATATATTGTTACTTAGACTTACTGTTTCATGTGGATGGGCATTATCATGGGTTAAAAATCCTGAAGCTAAAGAGTTATTTAACTTTTTAAATCCTCTTATAAAATTACCTGATCGTCGTGAACTTAGAGGAATAATTTTAATTAAAGCTGTAGAAAAAGCTGATGATGTTATGGATATTGCTCTTAAAGAAGATCAAATGGGTGTAACTTTAACTTTTGATGGATGGACTAATGTTAAAAATGAGCAACTATTAGAAGCAGTTTTAATAACTTCAGAAGGTAGACCTTATATTTGGAAAGCTGTTGATATTAGTGTAGAACGTGAAAATCATATTAAAGTAATGGAAAAAGTAGAATTAATGCTTACTGAATTAAAGAAAAAAGAAATTACTGTTTGTGCTATTGTTACTGATAGTGCAGGAGCATATGCAGTAGCTAGGTAAGTTTTATTAATTTATTGATTTATTTTTTAATTTATTTTAAATATTAAAATTCTATTTTATATTAGAC
>CAJVPQ010000210.1:0-34406 GCA_910591825.1 Funneliformis caledonium
ACTATTATAAAGTATTTCAATTATTATAATGTATAATTTTTATAGTTTTAAAATATTAATTTATTAATAATACTATTCAAGTCAACTCGAGTCAAGTTGAGTTTGAGTCGAGTTTAAATTGAGTCGAGTTAAATATTTAACTCGACTTGAATTTGATTTGACTTGTAAATCATCAAGTCAAAAAAATATAAACTTAACTTGATTTAAACTTGATTCGGCTTATCTGACTCATGAGTTAACTCGACTCATCTAGAACTCTAGTCATGTGTTATTTGGGTTATTTCAACATTAAATGACAAATGACCTAGTCATTTAAAAATTATATCATGTGATCTCAAAAATTCTGGTCAAAATAATTAATGTAATTTAATGTTTCAAACATTTTCATAAATATTTCATGTGATATAATTTATAATTCTGGTCAGCATATAAAATTTAGCCTGTATTACATTTAAATGACCAAATGGCAAATGATCTCAAATGATCGGGTCATTCAAATGTCATTTAGAGGTCATTTCAAGATGGCCAAATGACCCAGTCATTTGCCATCACTAGTTTAAGGTAAGTCCTATAAAAAAAAATGTTTTTTAATATGAATGACTTTTTTTAAATTGATTAATGATAATATTCACCCTTTTGTAAATACTGAATTTTTCAATTATTGGATTATTTAAAGTAAGTTTTATTAAAAAAGTATTGTTAAATATTTTTTTTTGGTAAAAAAAAATTCTAAAATTTATTTACTTTATAAGATATCTAATACTTCAAAATCTTAGATCTTTTGAAGGTAAACCTATAAAAAAAATTACTTTTTGATATTAAATATTTTTTTTAAAAAATATTAATAATTAAATCACTTTACTTTTTTATAGATATTAGTTTTTTATTGTTCAGAGGTAAGTCCTATGAAAAAAAAATTATAGTATTAAATTTTTTTTTAATTAATCAGTTAAATTAACTAAAGATATTACTTACCTTTTTGTAATATCAGATTCTTTAATCAGCGGATCATTCAGAGGTAAGTTCTATGAAAAAAAATTTTATAATATTAATTTTTTTTAAATCAAATTAATAACTATACTTACCTTCTTATAGCTATCCAGATTCTTCAAGAATTGGATCATTCGAAGGTAAGTCTTATATAAAAAAATATATATTTTAATATGAATTTTTTTTTAAAATAAAATAATTAACTACTATGCTACTTACCTTTTGTAAATATTGAATTCTTTAATCATCAGATTATTCAGAGGTAAGATCTATTAAAAAAGAGTTATCAAATATTTTTTTTTTTAAAAAAAATCCTAAATAAAGTTTATTTATCTTCTTGTAAATATCAAAAAGTCATTTAAAAAAGAATTTGTTATTTTTTTTTTTAAAAAATAAAATCAATCATAAATAGTGATGGTATCTTCATGAAATCTTATAAACTTTATTTCTTTTGAACTTTAAATTTTATGAAATACAAAATCTTATCCCTATATATAATCTACTTATGAATTTTATTTATTTTCATATTTTTTTCTTTATTAAATATTTGCTAATTCTAATTCTTCAGCTTTAGCTTCTAACATTCGTGCTTCTACTTCAGCAATTCTTGATTTAATAGAACGTTCTTTTAAAGTAACTTTTCTTTCTTCAATTTTCAGTTTAAGTAACTCATCATTTTTTTCTTTATATTTATTTTCTAATAATATAATATCTTTTTGATTATTTCTTTTTGATTTTTCTTTTTAGTAGATTTATTAAATTATTGTTATTTTTAGATTCTACACATTATAATAAAAAAATAAATAAATTTTATATAAAATTAATTAAATAATATAATTTTACCTACTTTTACGTATTAAAGCTATTTGTATTCTTTTGATATCACTTCTATTCTGATGGGTATTAAAAATACCACTTTTGTTATAAACTTTAATTGTTTTATAATATCTTACATCATATCTTTTACCTCTTTTAAATTTAAAATTACTAAAAAAATATAAATTAACCTTAAAATAGCTAATAATAATCCTAATTGTTTTCTTTTTCTATTTATTATAGCATATACTGCTTTAGCATTATTTGTATTAGTTTTACTTTTACACCAAATTTCATAATTAATATTTGAAATAAATTGATTTAAAGAAGCCAAAACTTATGGTTGTTGATAATAAAGCAACCAATCTAAAAAAATTTTTTAATATAATCTTTTTTAAAAATAATATAATAAATTAAATAAATAATATTATACTTTCAATTCCATTATTTTTGGTTTCATTTATTTTTTGCAAAATATTGAAAACTTGTTCTTTACTAAATACATCAGGAATTTGTTTTATTAAATTTTTTGTGTTTATATTAAATAGTTTATTACACAAGTTTCTAAAAATAATAAAAAATAATAAAAATAAACTAGAATTAATAAATTAATTAATTAATTAATAAATTTATAATACCTTTTAAAATGAATAAATTATCATTAATATCTTTTATTACTCCATAATATATATTATTATTTTAATTATAATTTAAGTTTACAATAATTTTTTTATAAAATTAATAATTATAATTCTCTTCTTATACTATGATTATATAATTAGTATATATAATAATAAGTATAAAAAATTATATATTTTGCATGATTACCATCTCTTTCTACTCTTTTAGTTTCTTATATAAGATTACCTTATTAAAAAGATAAGATTATATACAATTTTGAGATAAATAGTATTGATTTTTTAAGTTCTTAATTTTCTTTTTTTTTTACTATTTAAAAAACTATTATATTAATATTTAATTTTTCATGAAGTTACTTATAAATTTTATTATATAAGTATATTATTAAACAATAAATAATATATTTATATTATTTATTTTTTCTATAATTTAATAATTTCTCTAATTATGTTTTTTTTAGTACTTTTATAATATACTTGAATTGTAAATTTAAAGTATGAAAAACTTGTCTTTTGAATAAAATAATATTATATGAAATAAAATGAAGATTTTCTAAAATTTTATAAGTATCAATTTCTTTTTAAACTTCTGTAAGCATTATGATCAGATTATTAAAAAATAAAATAGAATTTTTTTAAGTTGATCTTATATTTCCTTAAATAAGTTTCAATTTAATAATAAATATATAATATGAAAAGAAATATTAAATCACAATTAAATCAATTTACTTATCTAAAATACTTATATTTAATAATACAATACAATTTATCTATTATAAAAGATACTGATACATATTTAGAAAAGTTTATTGTTCAGAATGAAGTATAGGACATTATACTTTTAGAAAATAGTATGAAAATTTTATAATTATGTGAGTATTTCTGTTTATCACATCACATGTATAATAAGATTAGTAAATAAAAAATAAAATAAAATAAATAAAATAATAAAAATAAAAATTTATTTATTTTAAATAAAAAATTTCGCTCTGGACTTACAGTAGCAGTCATAAGTATCTGATCATTTCTAATTCTGACTACAAGTAAGTAAATTTAAAATTTTTTTTTTATTTTAAAAATACATAACCAACTAGTTAAAATTAATACATTGTGTAATCATCATCTGATCCTATAAGTGTAGCTGTATGCTTTTTCATGCTAGCTATCAAATTCACGGTAAGTACAGGTAATAATCAATTCCATTCTTTTGTAAGTTCTCCCTTTAACCTTCTAATTGATCAAATTTTTTTTTTTTGTATATTAATTTTTATTAACCTCTAAACGTTTTTTATAAGATTTTGGTCTGGAGATATTGATGGCCAAAAAGTACCTCAATACCATTTTCTTTCTTTCATTTTTTTGTGATTTTCAATCGATACTTTAGATCATTATCTTCTTACAAGATCCAATTTATGTTACCTTCACCAAAAAGTTTAGAGGTGGAAGCTACAAGACCCTGCTCATAAATAGTACACATAAATTTAGCATTAAGATTCCTCTGAAAGTAAAATAGCTTACTAAATTCAGAAGCAGAAAAACATCCCTAAACATGAACTTTTAGTGAATGCTTAACAGAACGAAATATTTTTTCTATCAATAAACTGCCAAACCTTTTTTTTTGATGTATATAATTGAAATGTACTCTCATCTGTAAAAACAACTCGATTCTAATCAAAATTCTTATGTTTTTTTGCTTATTGCAACCATTCTTTTAATAGTCTTCTTTAAGCAAAGGTTTAAAAATTTCATTACTAAACTTTCCTTTAGACTTACGAAGACGTCACCTTACTATTTCTACACTAAGCCCAATATCCCTTTCTTCCATTTTTTCTTGTATTTAAATGGCTGTTATATTATGTTTTTTCTCTGCCATCTTTATAATCTTGTCATCTTATTTCACAGATATTATATAAGGCTACCCCAGTCTTTTTGAAATATTTAGGTCCTGATTTTTATGATATCTTTTAATCCAATAAATAGCTGTAGACTTACTATAATGTACCTGTTTAGCAATAAATCCAAAACTAAACTTTAAACTAGCTGAGTGCTCACGTAAAAAGACAATTTCATATTGTTTCTCTAAAAAAAATTCTATTTTTCAAGCAAAAGTTTGATGATTATCTATATTTTTTTTGTATTATTGACACTTATAAATTTATAGATGATTATGTATTGTATTATATTATATTTCTGAAAAATTTAAGGGGTAGTTATATAATAATTTTAGACAATCTTGGATGGTCAGATACTTATGACTGCTACTGTAAAATGGTTTCAAATTTCTAGTAAGTATTTTGGTAAATGATTGATTAGTAATAAAACTTTCTGTAATAATATATTGTATCTTAATCAGTTTAATAATAATTTAAAAAAATACTTCTTAATAATATTTTGAAGATTGTTTTTTTCAGTATAAATATAATTTTAGCAGCAATTATTTCAATCTATAAAAGAAAAATCATATAAATATATATATTTTTATTAATTAAAAATTATCAGTTAACTTATTACTTGAATGGATTTATTACAATAGTTAAACCTTCATATAAGATTATAGAAATATAATAGCATATTATTTTTCTTATACCTATATATATTAAAACAAAAGTATGCTTTTTATTAATATATGCTAATATTGCTGCTTCTTATTTATCTTGAAACTCTTATTATTTAAATACTTTTGCAAGTATATTAAATGATATAGGTGGATTAAAATTTGAGTTTTATAAAAGTGATATATATCATTTATTTAAAAATTTATGATACCATTCAAATTTAAAGTAGTAATCATAATATTTATATAAGTCTAATAGTGAAAAGCTTTATAAGGTAAACATTTTAGAATTTTTTTAAAATTAAATATATGTTTAGAAAATGTAGATTCAAATTCTTTGATTTTAATTTTTTCTTAAATAGTAAGTTTATAAGACAATAAGATACAAAATTCTAAAAATAGATTCAAAAATTATTGTATTATTTGATTTATTTAATTAATTTCAAATAAACTTATGCTTTTCTTATCTTAATTAAACATTTTCATATTATTTTTTTATTTTTAAATTTTTTTAATATGATTCTGATTTTATTTAGCAATATCATCAAATTTCTATAATTTTATTTTTTTTTTCTTATTTTTCTATTTTTTTAATAATTTGCATATTTTTTTCAGAAAATTATTAAAGATTATAGATCATTTGTAAAATTTTTAGTATATATAAGAAGTTATTATTATATTTAAAAATTGCAAAAGTATGATGTGTACTATAAGTTTTCTAGTATAATATAGTTGATTTTGTGATTTTTTCTTAAGATTAAGTTTTTATAGTTATAACTCTAAAAATATTTGAATAAATTGAATCTACTTTTGTTTATAATTCATGAATATTATAGGATTATGCAACCTTAGAATATTTAAAATAAAAACTTTTTTAATAATTTTATATATATTTTTATACTTGCAAAAAAAATATTATTTATTTCATAATATATAATTTGTAACATTTTCATATCTTTAAAAATTTCAAATTATATGTAAAATTCTTATCATTATTACTTTAAATTTCTAAATATATATATAAACTATTAAACTTTTCAATTATATAAAGACCAGAAAATAAAGAGACTTATGGAAATGTTAAATTTTATTTTTTTATAATAACATGATAATATGAATTATAAGTATAATCTTTGTTTATTTATAATTTGATATGAATAGAAAGAATTTTAAGTAATATGAATATGTCACAAAGTATATATCTTCCATTTATACTTTTATATATTTCTAATGTAATATTGAAAGTTTGCATATAATATATCTGATCTGAAACTTTAATATAATAAAATATGAAAATAAATAAAAAAAGAAATTTAAATTAACTAGTATTAAAGATATTTAAAACTTTTTGTATTTGGTAACTATTTTTACTTGAGAAAAATTCAATATATTAATAATATATTTAGGCAGTATATTTATTTATTTATTATTTATTTAGCCTATTATTTTTAACATGTGATCTATATTTTATTGTTTAAGATGATAAATAAATCTGAGTATTTAAAAATAACAAATAATAAATATGTATTATATTATAAATTAATTATAAAAAATACTTTACTTTTAATACTTTTATAATAATAACTAAAAAATAGAAACTATTATTAAGTCCAAAACAATCTACTAGTATTTGTTTTTATCTAAACTTTTATGTAATTGCAAAGACCAATTAGCATCAACTCAATTATTAAGCAGAACAGACATATATATATGTAACTTTAGACACTGTATATATATAATTTTATATTTCATTTTAGATTAATTATAAAAAAAATATTTAGTTTTATAAAAATATAATAATAATAACATTACATTTATTATACAGTATAAACAATTTAATCACAATAAATAAAATTAATAAAATTCAAATTATTACTACTTACTCAAAAAAATGATAAGCATAAAATATGATCATAGAATGATAAAGTAACTCAAGTTTAATAAAACTATGATTTTAGTTTTTTTATAAAATGATTTATGGTAAAATATTAGCAATTCAAAATCAGACTATTTTACTATTAAATCAAATATTTTGGCCACTCTATACATAATACACATAATCATAATTCTTATCATTAATTGATTAATTTACATTTTTATAACAATGGCTATCTTTAATTGTGTTTTGCTGAGAATAAAACAAATTTGTCTTCTATTCTGTCACAATAATATGTTCTATTATAATAAAGTATTCTGTCACAATAAAATGTTCATTTCAAAATCTTAAAGCATTAATGTTTAAAAAAATAAGTTTATTAAGTATTTTGCATTAATTATTATTATTGATATTTGCATAACACTAATTTTTTCTTTTTTACCTATAGCTAATACGAGTAAATTTATGCAAACAAAACTAATTTACTAAATATTAACTGATTATAAGACTGAATTAGGAATCAAATGGTATAAATGATACTTTTTAATTGCAAATTCTGCTATTTTGCATATTAAACCTTTTCAATATATATCTATGTAATGAAAAGCATTTTTTATATACTGCAGATAGTTATAGGTGAAATAAAAGTAAAGGCTAATGAAACAGTTTCTTGTAATCCTATCTATGAGTAATCACAATGTAGCTGATTAAATTTTTTGGTTGCATTTTAGAAGTTTTCAATATAATTAAACTTATAATGAAATTTAGAATAAAATATAAATTGATATCTAGCTGCAATAATAGCTTCTTCTAGTTGCTCTTTTTGCACTAAAAAGTCTGGTTGTTCACTCATTAATTTTTGTGTTTCTTCCAATTTTAATCTTTCATTTGATCACAATCCCTTTCTATTAAAACTTATTTTAACCTTTTTAGTTGTTCACGTAACTTAGAAATATGATAATCTAATAAAAAAATTATATCTTGTTAAATCTTATTACTAAAATATGTACTATGCATCTTTGGCTGCTTTCCTTCAGAACTAAGGTTCATATATTTGGCAACAAGTGCATCTGGTAAAAAGCAGCATGATTTGATATATTGTCAAATGCAAACAATGCCTGGTATCCTGAAAAATATACTTTAAATATAGGTATAGCATGTTCAACTACTTAATTTACTAAATTCTCAGCCTTTCATCATCTATCATTATTTTTCTTGGATACATAATAAATAGGCTTTTTTAGAAATATCTGGTATTTGCATTTCATTGGAAAAGGCAAAATAGTCACAAACTTTAGTTAAGAAAATCACTAATATGAATTGAGTGACTATTACTTTTTTTTTTTAAAGGTTACTCTTCATTAGGAATTCAAAGACTCTGACTTCTATCATAAGCTGAGAAAATGCATTTATTATATGTAATAAGGATAAATGATTTCATATTATTATCTGGCCAGATTATCTTTTCCAAATTTATTTCTTGAGAAAATAGGCATTCTATTCTCAAGTTCATTCATTTTTCTAAAAATACTTTTTGATAAGCTACCATATGTTTTCTTTCATATCTATTTATATACATTTTCTTTTTACCTTAGTATACATATATACTAGCTCTTTTAAATAATTCTTCATAGTATTAGCATATATAGCCAAAGATAGCACAAATTCAAGCTCTAGTAAAATGATCTTATTCATTTATACCATTAGCATTTGTAAATTAATGTCTCACTTATTCTACTAAATATATGATTTTACTTGAAGAAGAATATTCTTATCTTAAAAAAAGCTTTAAATCTTAACATGATGTCCTTAGCGAGAATAAGGAATTTGATGAGTTATTATATATTTATATGTTCAAGAATGAATACATTTGACATGATATACTCCTTTTCTTATTACATTAGTAACAATATTACTTGCTTCTATTTTTGAGTAGTTGTTTTTTATAAGTTGAAGGTAAAGATAAATGCTATTTAAACGTATTCAAATCTCACTATTTGTATTTTCTTTTTTGATATCTAACTTCAGATTTTTGAGAGTAGTCAGAATTCTATTATACTAATTATAACACTCAATTTTATCATTTGACTGCTCACTAGTATTATCATATATTTTTATATTAATATTCTCAGTAGATTTTCAGTACTTTTAAAAGTATCTAATATAAGAGTCCTCTTTGCTGATTCATGTTGTTGCTATTGTTTTCTTTTTTAGTGTAGTTTGAGTTACCAATATAACATAGTCTATGTATTTTATGAGAGGTATTTTCTTGATAATATTTTTTTGCTATTTCTTGAAATTTTTTTACAATATTTACAACTTCATCATTTTTTACTAGTTTATCATAAACAGAAAAATTATCAGCATCATTATTAACATTAGGAAGGTCAATATTATTAAAGTTATCATGAATAGATATATTATTAATATCAATTTGCACATTATCAATATTACTTTTGATATTCTAGCTTACAGTTCTTGCTTCACAAGCTTTCCTTAAATGCTTTTCACATTTTGTTGAACATGAAATATTTACAAATTAGAAGTATTAATAAAATCTACCTAGTGAGAGTATCATATATGATACATCACATAAGGTAAGTGTTATACTTTGTTATTTAATAAAAGTTTTTTATTTTTATAAAAAAAAAAAGATTCTTCTTATAAAAATATAAAGCAAGAAATTTATTATGTGATAAAAGAAATAATTAATCTAGACTATTTCCTTAATAATAGTAATTGACTATTGTATCTGATATTCTTATCATATGCATGTTTATTGATCAATAAAATTATAGGATTTTTTATTATGTAACAAAGATCGACATTTCAAATTTGGCTTCTTAAAAAATTTTTTATTAGAACTAAGTTATTTGCACTATAGTTATCATAAATTTTGTATCTTTAAATTTATAATATATATAATATTATAAATTATAATACTTTTCTTAATTCATAATTATATATTATCTTTATATTTAAAATAATATAAGTTAGTTTAAAATAATTATTTTATTATTAGAAAGCTAATTTTTAATAAATTTTACTACATATTTTAAATTAATAATTTTATTAAATTATTGTATTTTTATTATTCAATTTTTGAAAATATTTAATGAATATTTATTAATAAGTTATTATTTAATTTACTTTAATTCAATAAAAGTTGGTAATATTTATTAATGTTAAATTATTATATTTTTATTATAAATTTTATTATTAATTTTATAAATAAATTTCTTAATAATTTTTAAAAATAAAACCTTACGTAATAAGATTATATAATCTTAATTTTTAATTTTAAATCTTTGATATATTTTATATAAAGTATTTGTTAAAATTTAAATAATATTAAAATGTATATCATTTAAACCATTTTCAAATCAAATAATTTAAATGAAAAATTATTCACTCTGCATCATATTTACCGCGTTTTATTTTTATTATCGAAATTTTTTATGTTAAACACCCTCATAGTGTTTATGATATCTTACATACAAATAAATAGAAATTAAATTGTAACTAGCAATTTAATGGGTTTTCAAAAGAGGTTTTAATGATCTTGACTTAAAATTTGACAATGTAATTTTCTACTTTACAAAAGTTTATATTTATGAAAAAGTTTGATATAGCCAGTAAAACTTATTTAATTGTTCTTTCTATGATAAACAAGGTATAAATGATGAATTGCTATCTTGTTAAACTATACTAATCTACATTAAAAATGAAAAATGATGAATAATTTGCAAATATGATCAAAATATATATTAATTGTTTCAAGCTAATTTCTCTTTTATCTTTAAATGAAATACATAATATTTTCTATATCCTTTTTTACCGGTGGACAACTAGGTTTTTCTTCAATTGATGATCCATCCCAAGTAAGATATTGTCTCGCGCGATTTGCAATTAAATGTGCATAGAATGCGGGTGTTACTATTGATATGGCCGATGTGCATCTAGGTCAAAATGTTACATAATATTTAGACAATTTATTTTATTTTAGTAAAAAACATGAATGAAATTATTACCAACCTTGCATTTAAATAACATAGGTTATTCGTTAACAATTGCAAATCATCAGCACCAAACCCGTTGTCGTCTCTTAACACACGATAATGAGCTGAACGACCCGTCCCTTGAATGGTGGCATGAGATTGTAGGACTATGTAAAAGTAGTTACAAACAATTAATAACTTATTGAAGATATTTAAATAGTACACGATATAAATAATTAGGAACGCACAAAAATCAAATTCATGTCTTGCAACAATCCCCGTATCAACAACGGTCCCTGGTTTGCAATTACCGTTACGATCTCCATCACGTGGCGATTCTGGTTGAATCCTAATTTATTAAAAAAAAAATTTAGTGTAATGGAAAAAAAAAAAAACATATGTAATAGTGGCATAAACTGAATTACTTTGTGTGATGTCTTTTTTGTACGATAATAAAAGTCAATTTTGGTGGGTTATTGCCATATCCTCTTTTAAAGGCTCGTTTCAACGCTCCTTCCACTTCTAATTCTATGACTTTTTTAAATTGTCCCTCGCTAACTCCATCACGATAAAATAAAATTCTCTTCGGGAGACATTTATTTTTAGCTTGGAAAGCTTTTAATAGATCAACAACCATTCCTTCCATATTCTCAATAGTCTCATTACGTGGTTCATTTTGCATACTATGTCGACCACTATAAATTGTGGCATTGGCATCCATGGAGGCACAAACGGCAGCGATGCTAGGTATATGAAATTCTCCTTTACCTGAATGGAAAACATCCGCGCCGAATACCATTGTCTAGATAATAAATGATAATCATTACAGAATTTAATTAGATCGAATTTGAGATCATAATAAATTAGTATGCTTACCGGTGCCGAAGAAATAAAGTTCATCTGTCCAGGCGTTAGGGTAAAGTTTCTACCTCCAAGTTTGGCGTTTATTTTTAAGCCGAGATTTACACAAAATTGCTCGTTCGAACGCTTTCTCAGATGCTTTGCCAACATGCATTGAGTACGCACACCCAAATCATTTTCTCCAGCGCGTTTTATTTCACCATATAATGGAGACCGTTCTTTCATTATGACTATAATCAATTGAGGTCCTTTTTGTTGATCCTTTCTAACTTTAATAGCCTGAATTAATCCCTATAAAACAAATAAATACAAAATTAAATATATTGAGAACGTTACATTATAATAATTAACAAGTAATTTACCTCTTTAATATTTCTCTGATGACCCCAGGTTACTATTTGTGGATCATTCGCAATATTCTATTATGATTTTTTTTTTAAAACAAAAAAATTAAAATTTGGATCTCTATAAATAATATCTAAATTTTGTAATATTACCATCCCCTTCTCGTTTAAAACTTCGCGTAATTGTCGCATAAATGCTCCAACAACGTTCGTATTATCTCCGGACAACACTAACACTGACCAATTAAATAATGTCTGGCCCTGATGGATTTTCGTGGGAAAAAAAAAAGTGTTAATCATAAAATATTCTATCTAAAATAAATTTATATTGACTTACATCAAGAACTTTTCGTTTCACGAGATTCCAACGTCCCCCTTCTATAAATTGAACTGCGGGACTACTACTTTTATGAAAAGTCATTGACACACTAGGAAGAACACGTCCTAAGAAAAGACCGTTAATATCTTCTATTTTAAAAGCACAAAACAAAAAAATAATAATATAATTTTGCATTTTGACTCTTACCATTAACTTTTACCTTTGTTTCAACATCAATATTCATATTAATGGATTTCAAAAACTCGTCGCTATCATAGCGAAAGAAGTTGTTAAATGAACTATTAATAGTTTTAAACCGCTCGGCCGGTTTGATACAAGTAAATTTGATCATTTCAGCGCGAGCGTCATCAGAAAGAGTAAACTTGAAGGGTTGATCTAGAAAATGGTATTTACGTAAGTAAAAGAGTAAAAACGGAGAAAGAATTTTTATCTAAATGCGACCTGGTATTATCTCGCAGACCTCTAAAGGAAGATAACAATTTTTTGCATCAACAATACAAGGAAGTTTTCCAAATTCAAGCCTTTTTTTATATGTATCTAGGAAGTATTTAGTAACTGAAATATCTTTATCATCAATCTTAAATGTAGTTCTGTCTGCTGAAGTAGTCGTTAAGCCATTAATAGTATATTTTCTTTTCTTATCACCACGATGCAAGACGTAAATTTTAACTCCTTTCAATATCTATAAATCAATTTCAATTTAATATATATATTTTATGAAATTTTAAACGCCAAGATATCTTCATTCACCTTATTTAAATGATCCCTATGCTGCTCTTTGATCCCGTTCCTCAAATCATTTTTGTCACACCATAAGAAGCCTGCAATAACGTCCATGACATTTCCAGGCGGATAAAAAATGCCAAAACTCGTGTCGACATTCACAAGGAGACGATCTGTAAACAAAATTTAAATAATGGATTAGTCCAAATAAATATGAGCTAAAATTATAAATACGTAACCTGATAAGATTAACATACCCCAGCCTATCCTCAAAGATTGACAGAATCCTTTTTTTAATTCCTCACCAGTACCCAAAAGAATCCTTTGTACATCCGTCACAGGAGGATATATTCCTCTTCCAACCGATAAATAAACACTGCGGACTTTGAAATTTAAGTAAGTATTAAGCGCATTCATACAAGTTTGAATATCATCATCCGAAACATCTGGTTCTTTCCCCGAACCAATATAGTCCTGTAAGGATCGTAAATTAATCTCTTTGGCACTTTTAATTTTTACTTCGAATTTTGTAGGTCTGTTATTATTATCTTCACTAGGTGGAAGAACGACCTAACGATAATTATTAAGTAAATATATATTTTTTTCTTATAGATGAGGGAGATAATGAAATAGATGATACAAACTTCTAAAACACTATCCTCTTTGCCGTTTCCCATTGGTAATGTAGTTGAACAATATATCAAGTCATTTCCATCATAAACCGGCAAACAATTGCCAAATAATTTTTGCTTCATCATTTCCATAAAAATCTTTCCTCGGACCGTTTTACTCGGTTTCCTACCACGAGGTGAAAGACTTTCAAAATTATATCGAACCAGCTTTAAATTTGGGAACTTTTTTTTTTATTTTTTTTTTAAAAAAAAAAAAATAAATAAGAAAAGGTTTAGGACTTTAAGCAACTTTTATAAATAAATTACTGTATCAATTAAGAACTATTTGAAAAATACCTTTGTAACATTAATATAATTAGCCCGAAGTACTACTTTTGTACCCTTAGTTCCCAAGTTGGGTCTGGGTGGTGGGGGTGGTAAGGGTGTTTTTTGTAAACTGAGTTCTGCCATTTGTTTTTCCATTTTTTTTTTTTTTTTGTTTTAAACCAAGATTTCTCTTAATAAAAGATACAATTCTAAGCGGATGATAATGAAGCCTTATAAATATAAGAAGGTTAGTGAATTAAAAAAAAAAAGGTTCATATAAAATTTTCTTTTTTTTTTTTTTTTATTGCATTCTTTAATTCGTTCGATTCTAAATATCAGAATGATTACAAGCAATGTTTATAATTTTGAAGACATACTTTGATTTTTTTATTTCAGTTTCCGAGTTTTGAAAAATGAGATGACGTGGAATTGATCTTAAGAAAATAAAAATGAAAAAATTGAAAATTGGAAAAAAGGTTTTGATAATCTATTTTATATTGGTACTTTTTCGTCGCACGAAATATATTCAATTCCATTTTGAACTGACAATAACAAAAATGCTGTGACTTTTTACCGCATTTGGGAGAATTTACAGTTTTATTTAAAACAATGACATTTTTCTATTATTTTCACACGATGGTGTATACATTATATACATTTGGATACTTGTGATAAGATCAAATCCTTTCTAATTTTATTTTAATTAAGTATCCCAAAATATGCACAGGGGACATATACAAAGTATTCACAGTTTAAAGGCTAGAATTCCCCGTTGGAAAACCGGTATTATTTCCTTAAATGTGGTAATGTACGCAGTTCTTAAATCCGTCAGCCCCTTGATTAGCTTTTGTTTCTGTCTTTGGGAACCGGAATTAAAACGTTCTTGTTTGTTGGTGTAACGGTGTAGGACCCCCTTTTAATAATTTCGACTTTTATCAACATCCTAATAAGTTCAACAAGCCCTTTTCTCTTTTTCACATGATTGTGACCATCAATTTCATAATTCATTAAAAATTTATCTATTAACTGTTAAATGCGTTTATTGACTTTTTGTACATCATGAATGGAAAATGAAAAAAAATAAAAATTAAAGATAAAAATAAAAATAAACAAAATAACTAAAATAAAGTAATTTACAGAATTTCTTCTTTTTGTTTTTAATCATCCGATTCCACATAAGTGGGATAAACGCGAGAATTTCCATCGTCCAAATACCTCGTACATTCAAAATTTCCAAGTAATTTGAAATATATATTATCAACTTCATTGATTCTCAACCATTCTTCTAAATCGACTCGAATGAAAAATTCTTCAAATATCACGTCACCCATTTCAACTTCAACGTATTCATCTTCATCATCATCAACATAATATGAATATGAATAGTTAAGGTCGCTCATCACAATGCACCTTTCATCCAATCGTTCAAGAAATAATGAAAGACTTTGACTCGTGAATACTGCCATCAATAAAAAGGTGAAATTATATAAAGAGTTTGGTATGGATTCGGAAATTTCTATCGCCAACTCATTTGAGATTAAAGTAGGTATCAAATTTTCGTAAAATACTTTTTCATTATTTAATTCAATGATTTCTAATTTGTTTAATGATTTGAAAAATTTAGGTAGTTGAGGTAAAATGCAAGCCGATATGTTTGCCCTAAAATGGATTAAATTAGGACAATACACCGTTACGTGATCGATGAGTGAACATGGTTGTTGTATTATATCGTTGAGTAAAAGTCTCGTTAAACATAAATTATTCGGTGGTAAAATGGATTTGATGTATGTACATTGTAATGGACTATTAAATGCGATATTTAAACTTAAGGGTAATGCTTTTTTTATAAAAAAAGATTTATGATCGATCGAATGAGTTAAAGGGGAAAAGTGAGAACCTTGAAGATTTTTACAATCGATCAAGGTCAATGATGAAAGATTACAACGATCAATCAAAGCGTCAAAAGGATGATCATTTTCGAGAAGGTCACATTCATGAAAGGTAACGTCTCGTAAAGTTGATGATTTTGTCAAGAGAGCGGGACCGATGACGGACAAGAAACCCTTTTGAGCAAAAGAACAAATGAATTCTTTTAAATACCATTGAGACATTATAAGTCTATGAATCCCCTCGTAAAGTGACCAATCGAATTGTAAAGTAGGATCATGATGATTAAAAATGCTCAATTGTATGATTTCAATGTTATGACAAAGCTTTGATAACGTGTTGATTACTTTTAGTTGATCAGGATGTTTACCGAATTTAAATTCTCGTAATTTACACAAACAAGGATTCGCGAGAGGATGTAATGGGATTGGAGTGAACTTAAAATGATTTTGAAATTTCGAATCAGTTGCCAAATCTAATCTGATCAATGCGGGGCATTGAGACAAAAACATTTTACACAATTCTTCAACCATCAACAACTGATAATCAACGCTTCCCAACTTGAATAATGTGTTGTGATTTTCAGGCCATAATTCTTGTACACTTTTCAATACGCTACGATATTCTAATTCTCTCAAGTAAGATGCGTAATTGAAGAAGGGGGTCTTTTTACCACAATAGTCCAATAAACCTCTCACATCAATGTCAAGTCGTTGTGAAAGGAAAGATCTCGCTTTAGGTGAAAGAAAGCAAAGATATGATATGACCAATTTAGCGGAAGGTAAATGCCAATTGAACGTGTTTCGCCATAGTATTGGAATCACGTGCCTGCAAAAATGTCGATTAACCAACAAACAATTAAACAATGAATTCCTTATATATTTCATCGTGCTAATCGGGTCGTCATCCATCACATCCTCGTTATATATCGCCCAGAAAATCTTTTCTAAACACAACGAAGGTAAATCTCTCATCTTTTTTTAATAACGGGTATGACTTTGAAGGTTAGGTAGGGAAGATGTAGTTCCAAAAAGAAAAAGGACACAGAAAAAGTGTGGTATTAAATATGAAAAAAAAAAATTGGTACGTTGCACATTAAGTTTGAGGCGCCAATTGTTATTTTTTGATAAGCAAAACAAAAAAAAAAACGGATTTTAAGATCAAGTATGTGGCATATAAATAAACAAATAATTCGTAATCCCTCTTGTGATCTTTATTTTATTTACCCTATTTACTCAATTTGTGCCAAATGTCTATCTACACTTATTAAATTACATGATAAGGTGAATTTAGACATTACAGGACCGCAGCATGGAGTAAGATGATGAATAATTTGCAAATCTTATGCATAAACATCAAATAAATAGCACCCAAATGGTTAACAAATTTAATTATCATGCAACAACGAGTCAACCAAATGTTCATTTCTACTACCTTTTAAAGTACATTTATTTATTATTTTAAAACTAACGGAGAAACCATTTGAGGGTTCATTTGAGGTTGGCTGATTGTCGATATTCTCGGAATAATTTTAAATGTCAGAATATGGTAAGTGGGTATTTTAAAGAACTTTTATGGTTAACTTGAATGTAAGGATCGTGGTTATTCCTGCCAAATATGGCAAGATTTGATTTCATCTCTTCAGACTAATTAGACTAATTGCCAATCCTCGTGTCGCACGTATGTTTAGCACAACAATTTATGGCTTGGTGCGGTTGAAGCAAGACTTAACCGATTGGTCAAAGAACTTATAACTTAAAAACTGGTTGCCTTTGTCTACAAATATGGCAAATTTATTTCGATTGAAAATTTACCAAGGTGGTGATAAAAGGAAACAATTATATAAAGTGTAAAGTACATAAGCCATTGATGTGATAATATGAGGGATAATGGGAGGCTGAATGAATATCTTTACTTACTGTAAATATTAATGATTCCCTGTTGTGTGGCCTAATCCAAAAGATTGAATCCCACTTTTAAATGAAAATTAGGAATTATCATTGGCCTACTTTATATCAGGTTTTGAGCGTTTACTGAATTTTTTTTGCAAAATGTAACTTTCTTATCATCTATTTTCCGAAACATCTTTTTCTAGAATTACACAAAAACCACACGAAAATATTTAAATTTATTAAACGTATTAGCATCCAAAAACAAAAGCGCACTGGATTTTTTTTAATTTACTTCTTTTCTGTTGAGATAACATAAATTAATTACATGATGACTTGGCGGACTTATTAAACGTGTGTTCCTGCGGATGAAATTATCGTGCAGCTATGGCATTTGTTGAGGTAATGCAAAATTATTAAAAATTATTTTTTAACCTATATTAAAGCATCTGGATGAAAAAAAAAAAAAATTAAGACCGAAAATTAAAGAAAGACAAAAAGAAAATCAAAACAGAAATATTATAAACACCAAATCCAGTGATAAAGAATAATAAAAAATGATATGTAGGTAGTAAATAAGAAATAATGATTATATAGAGTGTGACTATGTAGAAAGAATTTGAGTCAATAAAGAATTTATCTTCGGAGAAGAATGCTATTCGTCAAAAATTAAACCGAATATAGCAGCTTTTAACGAAATTTACTGATTTATTTCAAAATAAATCTTGTATACTTTTCTTATTATTTCCTCTTTTTTTTCAATGATAAAATTTCATAATATAATATCAAATCACTATTTGTTATAAGTTAAGTACAAAGAAAATTAGTAGAGCAATGATTAAGCTGCTACCTTAGTAATCTATTATTGTAGTATGGATGATCTATTTTCCTGACGTATTTCGTATCACCATATTCATATATATATATATATATTTTTTTTACAATACTGTATATAAAGTTGGATAATTTCTCACCCCTTTATTTTTAGTTATCATTATTTCATAATTATTGTGCATCTTCTTAGTTTGAGAAAATTTTTTTTTTTTTTTTTTTATTTTATAACTTTTCCTCCTTGGTACAAAAGACCAACTGGTTGATATTTTTTTAAAGGACAAAGTCACAATTAGATCGAGTTGAATACAAATATCAGGAGTGTCAGTCGATACAAAACATACTTTTGGGTGTGTATTAAGTGTTATAATGATCTTGGTAACATTATGTTAATTTGTTTTTAACTTTCAAAGTTTTATTTCTCAATATACTAACTAAGCCATTTTATAATGACACACGTACAGGTATATTTTATTCTTTGAGTGCAGATGAAAAATTTTGGTATCCGTCGTCAAATTTAATGGCTATTAGTTGAAGGTAAGAAAAATATTCAAGATTATGGTAAAAAAAAAAAAAAAAATGTTCTTTTAAATGTAATATAATGATGAACAAGTTGTCGCCCCAGTCCGAGTTATTTTTCATGTGGATACGACAAAAGTGTAAAGCCAAACAACATACACGCTTCTGATGATGATTTGGTTTATCATATAAAAATTGTTTAATTATTTTCACTTATTAATTTCTCTGCTTTTTTATTACATATATACAGATTAGATGATTCCATAAAGTTGTTGGTATAAAAGAAGGGATACGTCTATGCGTACGATCCAGAGTCCAAGTTGTATATTCTGTTATTCTGTTAATTTTAATTAAAATGAAGTATAAAAAAATTTGAATATTTTTTTTTATTACAAATGCGATGTGAACGTACAAAGAACTTTGAAAAGAGAGTTGTTTAAACCAATGTTTGAAGTAATTTTTTTAATTCACTCATTCGATTAGTTAATAAGATTCCTCCATGTGATTGGTTCATAATGATCCATATATTCGTGTAACTTTTATCTAGGAAAATATTTTCACTTTTAAATATTAAAGGATGAAATGTATTCTGTGTTCTTTTCTTATTAGATGAAAGACACTTTATATCAATTACATTCTATTAAAAAACAAAAAAAATTTTTTTCCTCAACTTTTAATTTTTAGCATTATTTAATGTTAATAAAGCGCAAGTTATTAAACTTTTAAAGATTCGAATTTTTTTATTGAGAAAAATGCCTCGAGTTTCAAAACAAATCCGTCAATTGAAAAAAAGCGCGCGTGAAGTACAAACCAAAAATTAAAGGCAAAGAAATGGAATGGATAGAAAAAGTACGCGAAGATGAATAATTTTACATTAAAATAAAAATGTCAAAGTATAAAATGTCCTTTTATTCATGAAAAAATATTATAAAATCAATAATAATAAATACAATAATCTACTCCATTTTAATAAAAAATCGGAATAATTTTATCGTAATAAACCAAAACCTTAAATAGCATTAGAGGAATGTTTACTACCAACGCAAGGATAACAATGTCCACATTTTCCACCTCGTCCACAACACTCTACAATGAATTAAAGAATATATAACGAATGGTAAAAGATAATAATAATAATAATAATGATTACGGCGATTAAGAAGGAAGGAATGGAATTTATGTTCATGATGAGTAAGATCAGGATGAACAAAATAGCATAAAATTCATTGTTGAGAAAGACTTTTGATTTGTATGACTTTATGGCTCTAAATTGTGATTTTGATGTTTCCTTTTGCCTTTTTTTTTTTGGTAGTCCTACTTTTTATAAATGTTTATAAGCAGAAAACGCATTTTCTAAATATTTTTGATGACGGAACTGATTTTTGATCTTTAATGCACGTCGTCTGATCAAGAAATCAACATTGTTGGTTTAAAATAAAAATTAACGAAATCGTCTCGAATGATAATCCGTTGTTTTGATTCAAGAAATTCAATAATGAATGGCTCCGACACATTGTGTTTGTGTTCTTTAATAAACGAAGTGCGAACCTTTTCGAAATTGAATGATAATTAAATTTACCATAGATTTCCAGTGTTACATATTACGATCGGGGAGAGAAACAATTCTTGCAATCAATGGCATTTTAAAAGTTAATGAATAAGAAACATTAATACAAACAAATGTATCCGATGCAGCAAGTACTCTTATTATTCTTTCGAAGATTCGTCTAAAATAACGAACGGATTACCTTTTCTGACAAAAAAAAAAAATTTTTAGAATTCAAGGCATCAAACAGAATTTTCATACGATAAGTTGCTGCGAATTTCAAATTTTTTACCTGTCAACATAAAGAAAAAAAAAAAAGATAATAATCTTTTTTTACTTCATATAATCTTCATATAATAAAAAGAAATGAAGAACTTTACTTTATCATTTGTTCGTTATTTTATCATTTTATCGATTTATACAACGAACGCCTTATACAATGCAGAAAATAATATCTCTTTTACAGACCCATAAAATGATCTTTTTTTGACAAAAAGAACATCGTATGTAGATGATACGATATTGGTGCAACTTCAGCTCCTTCAATTCTTGATTTTTTGGGAAACCATACGATATTATTCTATCACATTTATCCTATTATAATACAGTTGAAAATTCTTCATCTTCTTTGTTTGGTGTTAACATATCTTGGGAAGGGAAGGTCCTAAGGTTTCGTGTTCATACAATTACATTTAAGTTGGAAGTTTTGAGTTTTTTTTTTTAAAAAAAAAAAAAAAAAAAAAAAAAATTATTTCCTATTTTGAAACTTAGTCATAATTATATTCATCCAGTTTGTTACCATAAAACTGAAGGATACCTTGTTCGACCTTCATTCATAATTTCAAAATTAATCCTGAAGACGGATTTCTTTTTCTCGGTTCATGATGGCGAATATATTTATTGGAAACATTTCAATTTACCGTAAGTCTCATTACATGATCATTTTTACTTTCTTTGATCATACACGATAAATTTATCTCTCATTATTTTTTTTTATATTTGAAATTGAAGAGATAGTACAGGAAATATTCATCCCATCGCTAACAGAACGGTATGTAATAAGAATGTTCTTGAAATTTGGCCATATCCGAGTGTAAATCAACAGAAACCCAAGAATATTATGAAAGTTATATATTTTTTTTTATTTTCACGATGAACCTTTCTTGATACAAAATCTTTGGAGTGGATTATACCGGGATTGCATTATCAGACATACTAAATATATGGAAGTCTCATTGTTTGTTTCATACGTTCATTTTAAATGACCAATTTGATTATGATCATTTATTTAAAAATCTTTCGAAAATGATTCCATCTATTGTTACATCATACATACAAATGGAACCTTATATAGAGGTTGGGATTTACCACAACCTTTGCCATTCAAATCTATAATAATGGTTCATATAATTTACTGATGATACTCATTCATTATCACGAGTTTGAAACAAAATAGTTCAAAGAATGATATCCTTTTTCAAATTAAAAAAAGTGTTGTGACTGAAATTGATTTTCGTCTGAAGTTGGAATTCAGACGAGATTCCAATTTCAGACACCCTTTTTGTTATCTGAATTCCAACTTCAGACCTTATATTGGCAAATAAGTAAGTTCTTTTTTTTAAAATATATTTTTTTTATTTTTATTTTTTTTTTTTTTTAGTTTTATTTTATTTCTATTTTATTTTCATGCAGGTTTTTTGACCGCATCGGGTGCTGCGTCAGTTAAATAAGTGATTTTATTCATTTTCGTTTTCCTCTATATTTTCAGGTTTTTTTTTTTTTTAATTAAAACTTCAAACCGAAGTGATCCAACCTGAAATAATCATCTATTAGAAGAACATGTTAAAAATATTCACTTTTTTATTCTTTTAATTCTTTTAAAATAGTAAATAGAAAAAGAACTCCTACCCTTACGAGTTACTTGTATAATGATTCTATTTTGAAACTAAGAGGCGAATTTTAAAATAAAAATTACTTAACTTTTATAAATATTTTAAATTTAATTATAGAGAAAAGGATCGTTAATTTTTTTTATTATAATAAAAGAAACAGTTAAAAATTTTTTAATTAAAATAAATTGCTTATGTACAGTAAATATAAATAATAGATTCTTCATATTACTTTAACGTAATTTATAAATGCATAATTAGTATAAAATTCAGATTTATCTAAAATTCAATTTCAGATATCTCAATTTAAGACGGTCTCGTGTCTGAAATTCAGATTCTATCTGAAGTTCAATTTCAAATATCTCAATTTAAGACGGCCTCGTATCTGAAATTCAGATTCTATCTGAAGTTCAATTTCAGATATCTCAATTTCAGACGGCCTCGTATCTGAAATTCAGATTCTATCTGAAGTTCAATTTCAGATATCTCGATTTCAGACGGCCTTGTGTCTGAAATTCAAATTTTATTTGAAGTTCAATTTCAGATATCCTAATTTCAGACGCCTCGTATCTGAAATTCAGATTCTATCTGAAGTTTAATTTCAGATAACCCAATTTCAGACAGCCCTCGTGTCTGAAATTAAAATTTAACTGAAATTAGAGTTACACAAAAATTTGCCAATTGGAATTCCAATTTCAGTTAACTGATCTTTGAATCTCAATTTCAGATACTCGAAGATCCAACAATCAAGTCAATAATAATTCACCTATAAACTCGATAGTTAACGAACAGACAACAAACTTTTCAATAACTTTGTTGAACCGGTAAGTTTTTCAACAAGTCATATATACAAATCTATCAAACATTACCAGATGAGCCAAATGATTTGCCAAGACAAATTTTTAGTTGTTTGATTTCAAATTTTTGTTCCATTAGTCCCGATAATAAAACTGTAACCGTTAAACACATTTAATGAATTATATAACAATAAAAGTGATTTAGTCAAGATTCAAATTTCTCTTGAGGCTTGCTTTGCTTGGAATTGATAAAAATTTATGGACTTTAACGACAAGTAATGATTACTGTGTTACAATCTAAGAAATGTAGCTATACTTACTCAAGTAAGTTTAATTCTACATGCGCTTTCCTAATCATAATTCATGAAGTTTCTATAAACAAAAACTTTCATGAATGGTTTTTAAAATATGGCAAAACCATATCGTTGATCACAATCCTATCATCGGCATATCTTGATATGATGAACTTTTTGACCTCAAACTTTGCTGGATTAAAAGTTTTATCCATTTGAATTTAGTGAAAGTCCAGATGGTGGTTATTTTGGGGCGGATTTATAAATTTATTCATTGAGCTAATGGAATAAATGGAATATATTTTTTTTTTTTTTTTTTTTTTTACAAACTAAAAGGATTATCATGATTAGAATGGTTTAAATATCTCAAATTTATTCCGTTACTTTACAAAGAAAGATAGAAAAAGTCTTCTTCGACATCATCATTTTCTGGAAAGATTTACCAGTGAAAATGATTCATTATTATTATTGAACACAAAAATCGCGAAATTTTTAATTTATTTTAATTGACTGCGCCTTAAGTGACATTATTTTATATTTAACATATTTAGTTTAAAAATATTTTAATTAATACCGGGGTATATCAGTATCCTCTTGCCCTTGTAGATTGTTCCAAAAACGCTTGGTGAGAATGAAATGTGAAGTCTGTGACATTGTGGAATCGGTGTAATTTTAAGTTTTTTAATTTCTTTTATTACTTAACTATGAAGTAGGGATCTTGAAATGACAAGACAAGTCTTGGGATAATTCTACCAAGTCATAAAGATTCTTTATATCTGCACATATTGTATTATATGGTACAAAAGTGAAATCGTAAATAAATTGTTAAATCTTTCTTAGTTGTTTGACAACGTGCAATACATGTGCATGATATTCATTGTTCATTTCACGTTCATTATTACCTCATTCAGATATTTGGAACGCGCACGTACTTTCTAATAAATAAGTTCAAAATTGATCATCCAAAGAGTATTTAAGAAAAAGAAAAGAAAATGAGTAGTCTCCGAACCGCCAGCGTTTATAGTTTATTGGAAAATTTAAATTGGAAACTCTTTATAGATAAAGGTGTTCACGTAACTCGTCTGAAAAGTTTAAAATTTGTAAGTTCACAAATTTTTCGTCAGCCAGTTTTTGAAAGTTGTGTTGGTAACTTGCTTTATTTAAAAATTCTCGATATATTTTTCTAGCTTTCAAGTGAACCGCACCTATCAGATCAGGATCACGCATATCAGGTAACCAGATGATTGTGTCGTCAAGCATGTTGATTCATTTGTCTCACCCTCCTAATCGTAATTAAACTAGGCGAAGTTAGATGCGTTACGTACAATCAATCTTAGCAATGAACAACAAATCGTTAAAGATTTAGTTCTCAATAACGAGGATAATGTATTTTATACAGGTGCCGCAGGTAACCGTTAAATTCAAAACAAAAAGAAAAAGATTTCAAAGAAATGTGAGATTATACACTTGTATTGTTTATGACTTTATTAATAGGAACCGGTAAAAGCGTACTTTTAAGATCGATAATCAGCGGAATTAGAAGAAAGTATGGGAAATCTTCAGTTGCAGTTACAGCAATGACTGGTATCGCGGCAATAAACATTGGTGGACAAACGTTACATTCATTTGCTGGACTTACCCCTCAATCGAATCTCCTGAACATTGAAAGCCTTATTAAACAAATCAATAGGAGTCGTAGGATAGTAGGAAGATGGAAGAAAATCAAAGCGTTGGTAATTGATGAAAGTATGATTTTTTTTTTTAAAAATAAAAATGTTGTTTGTAGAATCACGTGCTTATATTTATTTTTGATGAAATTTTAGTTTCTATGCTTGATGCTGAATTGTTTGATAAATTGGATCATGTGGTTAAAAATATTCGTTGTGACAGTAGACCCTTTGGTGGATTGCAGGTTAAAAAAAATTTTTTTTTCAAAAAAAAAAAAAAAAAGGAACATTTTTAATAACCACACACATAATATATGAATAGTTGATTATAACAGGAGATTTTTGTCAGCTTCCTCCTGTCAAAGTAAATAATTATTGTTTTGATGCGGAATCTTGGAATTCGTTAAATCATTCGATTCAACTAACCACCGTACATCGACAATCCGAACAAGGTGTCTTAAAGCTTGTTTATTCTTACAAGTTTTTATCACTTGGAAAATTTATCTAATTTTATCAATTGAATAGAATTTATAAAGATGTTAAATGAGATCAGATTTGGAAACATGTCTGAAAAATCCATCGATATATTAAATAAATTAAATCAAGCACCTGAATACCAAAATGATGGAATTGAAGTAACCGAACTGTACATTTTGATTTTTTATCTTTATTTTTGTTCAAAGAAATTTCGAATTTTTAATTTTAATTTTTTTTTTTCGTTTAATATTTCTTAGGTATCCCGTTAACAGAATGGTTAATGAAGTAAATTATATGAAATTAGCATTCAATACAAATCAACAGTTTATTTATAATGCAGAAGATTGGGAACCTAAATTTAACGGTCAATTGATATCGCTCAGAAATGGCTGCCAGGCTCCGTCAAGATTAAGACTTAAAATTAACGCTCAAGTCATGTTAATTAAGAATTTTACAAAACAATTGGTTAATGGTAGTAAAGGCGTTGTGGTTGGATGGTTTTCCATACCATCCATGAAATTTTATGATGAGCATGACGAAGTTCCAAGTCATGATGTAACTTTTGTATTACCTGTTGTAAAATTTACCAATGGACAAACCAAGGTAGTTCCTTGGACCGAATGGACCTTAAAGGATGAAACCGAACGGGTCGTGGCTCGACGTATACAGGTTAATATCAATAGCGTTTAATAGAGGAGACGACATTTTATTAGATTATTGTTTATTTAATTTAATATTTTTTTTTTTTTTTTAAAAAAAAAAAAAATAGATCCCACTCATTCTTTCTTGGGCAATTAGCATCCATAAAAGTCAAGGACAAACCTTGGAACGCGTTAAAGTTGACCTAGATAAGGTGTTTGAAAGAGGTAAAATTTGATTTTTATTCAAAGGTTTCTATCATTTTTCAGGATTTAATTTAATAATAAATTAATCGGCAGGACAAACTTATGTCGCGTTATCCCGAGCGACCTCTCTTAATTCGCTGCAAGTACTCAATTTTTCACCAGATAAAGTAATGACCGAAGAAAGAGTAAAGATATTTTACGATTTATTAACGAACTTTTCTGCCAATGGCATATCATAGAATCATTACGTGTACTTTTCTTTTTTGTATTCCACATGTACTTGGCTTTTAATCATTCCAAATTCTTGAATAATTGATCTGCAAGACGAAAAACCTTAAATTTCTCATAGTAATTATTAATGATCGACAATTTCATCGTGAACATTTTCAATTTTAATTTTAGTTAGATTATTCAGTCTTATGATTAGATTAAAAAAGCACTTTTGACGTTCTACATAGAACTCCAACGCTGTAAATCCATATGTATATTTATAATTCTTGGTAATTTTTTGTTTCAATTTAAGCAATTAATTTATTCGAAAATATATCTAATCCGATTGGGGACCGTAGATTTGAACGATATTTAGCGTTATAGTTTTTACCAAACTTGGTTATGACCGCAATTGACATAATGATTGTGTCATTACGACACCATTACGATGATATGATAAAATCAATTTTTTTTAAAGAAAATAAAATAATTATAAATCCATTTCGTATTTTTTTTTTTCTAATTTTTTTTTTTTTGAAAAAAAAAAAAAAAAAATATAAAAAAAAAATAAATAAAAAATAAATTTTAAACTCCCAACGAAACATAAAATTTTTTTTAATATAAAAAAACTTACATAAAAGAAAAGATGGACGATCAAAGTGGCAGGAAAAGGATTGACCCAAGAACCGAAAATATCCCTATTGGTAATGAATGAATAAATTGCCAACGAATGTAAATGGGATCATATGACAACTAACATGAACATTCCTTTTTTTAGGTCGAGATCCCAATTCCGCCGTGGTATATCATGCTCTACCTAGACATGATAACCCTGAAATCACAGAAAATCTTGAAACTGATGAGGTAAGATGGCAGGATCGTGAACACATCGTACATCCACCGGGAGTAAATGATCACAAAGGTAAATTCTTTAATCATCTTGTCATTTGCTTTAACCATAATTTCATATGTTAAGAGATTTTTAAAATTTAATTTAACCATTTTTTATCTTTTGAACAATCAGGTATTGTCGGTCATGTTGAAAAGGATTGGGAAAAAGAGATGAAAGAGAAGAAAAGCACGGGGCAAGACAAAAATGAAGGAAATTAAAAAGGAAAAAAGAAATCCTTTTTAAATACCTTTTTTGAATGTTTAGATCTTTCTTTGATAATCAAAGCCTCCCCCGCAATAAAATAAAATAGATGAGAATATCAAAGATTTACCTTTTTTTATATTTTTGGATTCAGATTAAATAAAAGAGGTCAAAATATTTTTTTTTCTCACGAATCAAATTACCATGATTCCTAGTTATAGGAATGCTGCCCCGTTTGGTTATTATAAAGGTGAAAATCTCACTTAAACGTTGAGCCAAGTAATAAAAAAAATTTTCAATTATTCGAAAATCTATTAACGATGATCAAAAAACGTCGTTGTTGTTTCGTAATTTCGTTGTTTCAAAAAAAATAGATATAAATTAGTAAAGATCGGTTAAAGTGAATGAAAATAAAATAATATATATATATATATATATATAAGTAAGGGAGTTTTTGACCAGAAATAATTCCTCATTGTCTTAATATATAATTTTTTTGTTTTCCCTTTTTTTCTTTTTTTTTTTTTCTATTCATAACCAAAGCGAGACGATGTTGGCCATTAATTTCAAAAATCAAAATAACCATAAAACATATAGTAACAATAAACATAATAAGAAGAATAAAAATAAAAATAAAAATAAAAATGATAAATACGACTCGGATAAATGTAATTATAATAATAAGGTTGCATCGAGTTTTACATATCAAACGTATAAAATAAAAATAGGTGAGAGTACCTTTTGCCTCACCTCGGAATCTTTAAATCGGGATGCACCCAATTTTTTCACGGCGGCATTTTTCGGTCATTTTTCGGAGGCAACGACCACTAGTATCTTTATCGAACGGGATCCAACGAATTTCGCAATGATCGTAAAATATTTAAGAAGGTATGAAATGGATTGGCCGGTAAAAGACAAGGTCTCGATGAAAAATTTATTGGAGGACGTAAAGTATTACGGTTTTGAAAGGTTACAAAATTTGTTGGAAGAAATCTATGAAAAGCATTTCCCTGTAAAGGTGATACCTTGGAAGATTTTAACCTATGCACTCGAGAAAGAACCTATTCTCGCTATAAACATTAAAGATGTGGAATTAAAAAGATGGGATTCTCGATCTTTAATTTATAATGCCAATCCCGTTTTGAAAATGAAGAAGAAAACATCAAACAAAGAAAATGAAGTTGTTGCTAACACTAATGATGATGATGCCACGGTTGACAATAATGAAGAGGACAATGTTGTTAATGAAACGATAAAGCCAAACCCAGAAAAAGGTCTGTACCGATTAGAGGTACACGGAAGAGACGCATTAGCAACCGTAACTTCAAACCTGAGCAATGGAATAAAATTCGAGAATTTCGTCATGAAAGATGCTGCGGAAGATGCAACCTTTCGCGTGCTTACGGAATCTTTCCGAACGCCTGATGGCACCCTCACTTTGTCACCTTCTTTGAAACTATCCTTCCTAAAGGATAGTTGTATTGAAATCGATGGTATAAGGTATCACAACCATAACGATTTATCATCATATTTGGGTGTAAATGCTAGGGGAAAACCATTTTACTTTGAAGAAATTGTGATTCGTATTGAAAGTGGCGTATTCTTAATGAGAGCACGTGCTTGGACCATTCCATCTTATTACGCTTCACAACCCTTTGTTTGTTCTGTTCAATCTCGGAACAATTCCTTACTTAAGCCAGTTATTTAATTTTTTAATTTTATTTTTATTTTTTCTTTTGTGGGAAAACTGTACAAATATTATTTTTTATTATTAATAATTAATTAATTTCACATGTGATGTACTTCGGGAAAGTAATCATTCATCTTATAAACCTTTTTTATTTTTTATTCTTTTATTTGCTCATATATATTTCTTATTTTGTTGTTAAATGGTTATTAATAATTCTAATTTTCTTGTTATTAAACTCGAATCAAATTAAGAGAAATCTGATTCTCAAATTCAAGGGGGTTTATCAATATGTTGGGATATGGCGTTATTCTACCTTACAATCGTTCTGAATTATTTTTGTCAAGTCAAATTGTTTTGTAATACTGCATCTTTCCGTCTTTTTATTTTTGATCAATAATAAATGATCTTGGCAATTTGGCAAACTTTTACCTTGGCGATTCAATTAAAGAAAATTAAATTTATTATTTAAAATGTTTATTATATTGTATTACATCTATAATTGGAATTTTTTATCGTTTATCTTTATTTCATTGTCAACTGGTAAAAAAAATTATTCTCATGCTTAACCGAAATCAAAGTCGATCGGTTAGTTTTTGCCAAATCACATGCTGTCATTACTAAAGCTTTACCCGAATTGATTAGATACGTCATGTTTACATCAGGTTCAATCATTTAATATCACTTCCATTTTGGAATGTTAGGTATGTAAGAAACACGTAAAATCGATGATAAAATATAACGGGGGCGTTAATGTCTTTGAAAGAAAATTCCATTAAAAAAAAACAGAGAGAAAAAAAAAAAAAAACGCCATAAGATTATATCATTCTCATACTATCATCATAATGATGTTATATTTATATTTTCAATTGTATTTTTTTCCACGAAACATTATAAAAGGAGACGGAAATTTTTCATCCATCTTTCACCCAAATAAATTGACAAAATATTTACACAATATAATAAATATATAAATATAATAATACCTTTATAAATAAAAACGTTAGCAAAAAATGAAATCCTTTGCCTTATTCTTTATCGTTTTATTCATAATCTCTTGTTTGCCTGTGACCATTCATTCTCAAGTAGAACCAAAATCAACCGAAGTAGTTGCAACAACTTCGTCTACTCAAACTGCTCTTATTCCAGATGAAGCTACCGAAGTCGTTGCACGTAAGTACATTTTTCTTTGAAAGAAAAAAAAAATAGTTATTCATATCAAAATAACATTTGCATCCTCTTTTTTTTATAATCAAAGCGCCTACTTCTGTTACCGCGACATCTGTAACAAGTACTTTCAGTTCGACCACGACCGGCACAACCACAACAACGGGAACGCACACTGGCACTGGCACGTCGTCAACGTCAGCAAGTGCCGCGGCCGTACCCATGAGACATGATATGACTAATATTGCGGCTGCTGGTGTTGTCGCCGCTGCCATCGCTCTTTTCTAAATTTCTAAATTTATAAATTTTTAGAATCTGGAATTTCATTTTTGCGAAAGAGGATATAATTTTTAGATCGAGAGTATTTTTTTTTTTTTTTGTATTAATCTATAATTTATTACTATAATACTATCTAATTGTATTAAAGTTACATCATAATAAAAGAAACGAAAGAATTATCAAAACGTTACTTTTTGAAACTAAAAATAATTTAATAGAAAATTGATGGTGTCATATGCAAAAATTGGTGATTTTTTGTCAAGTCTAATTCTCACCATACACTTAGAATGGGAATTGTTTGTTTTTGAACTAATCATTTCCGGATCTGCTTTATTTATTGTGTTGGGAGTTGTTTAAATCATTGAAAAAAATAAAACGCCTTTAGACCCGCACTAAAACAAGTTTGATTCTCTTAAATTATAACTGCGCATTAAAAAGGAAACGAGCATTTACTTCTTTGATCAAAATTGAGGGAAAAGACTTATTGTTGAATAAAATAATCGTTTTTTCCCATCAAAATTTTCCTGATCTATTTTAGAAGGTATGACCTTCACAATTTATCATAGTCCTAAATGTTTATTGTTTGTGTGAAACACAACATTTATTATTAATTTTTTTTTCAAATTCAACAAATACGTGCCCTTTAACCAGTAAAACCCTACACTCGTATAAAATCACGATAAGTCTGGCAAAAATTAATCACACCCCTTTATTTATTTATTGTGAATTAGATTGCTGTTTAAGGCTATTTAATAGAATAGAATGCCTTATTGTTATTATCCCTTTTCAAATCTTAACCATAAATTTTTTTTTTTAAAAAAAAAAAAAAATGCAATTAGAGATCTTTGCTTTATTCAATTGCCACAAATCAATACTGTATTTTTTCCATTAATACAATTTTAATTTTCATAATCCTTATAATTCATTTCTATTAAGGCGGGCAAAACCTAACGCTAATCCCAATTTGGCAAAAATCGACCTTTTCGATTTCGAAACGGTCACCAAGGCATGTTAAATATGTCCTTGATAAGAATCAAATAATCATTTGCATTACGAAAAGATTTTATAAAGAAATTAAATTGCAACAAATAAGAATTTGTATGACATTGATTGTTCATTTTGTAAAATTTTATAATATCATAATTACATTCGTAATTAAGGTATTCTTTTTTTTCTCAAAATATTGAGGACATTTATTTAATTTATCGTACTCCGTAAGGGTCGGGCCGGGTTTAAGGCATACTCGAACTCGAATCCGTTAATAATTACAGATCCCGAATTCAACTCGACCCGATCATTGTTCGACTCGGATTCGACTCGACACGATTATTGTTTAACCCGAACTCGACTCGAAATCTCAAGGATTGCTTTATGCTAGCTTAATGGACAGTGGTTTAATATATAGAAAAATAGATTTAAATACTTCCCGATTCGACGCTGCGCCTCGACACTGCATAAAAAATCAAGAAAAAAACGCGATTCGGCGCTGCCTACATTACTTTTTAAATTTATTTTTTAATATTTTCTTTTTATAAACAAAAAAAAATAATCCTTTATTTTTCAAGAAAGATAATTTTGAGAATTTCGACGGATTTCGATGGTTGAGTTGGCCACATTAGTTTTATTTTAATTTCATCTTATCAAAGTAATTTACATATTTTTATTTTTTAATTATTTCAAAAATTTTTCTTTTATACAGTGTACAGTTTATTTAATAAAGTATAAAAATAAGTTTGGAGTAATATGAAAATAAAACAACGAAAGCATTTATTCTAACAAAAACCATCCGATTTCGAAGAGGAATCTAAAGAAAAAAAGGGGCGCAAGATTTTTTTAAAAATCATCGATCGTTGCGCCTGAGTCACCCGCAGTGTCATTTAAAAAAAAAGCTGCAAATTTGAATTTGTTGGTTAAAACAATAAACTTCTACATATTAGGTTAAGCAAAACGTGACAAGCTTTTCAGCATTTTTTTTCGCTTATAAATATTTTAGATTAAAGCTGTAAATAAACAAGTGTTATATAAAGTTTATTTTATTTTTAAAATTTATTATTTTTTTTTTGTTAGAATTAATCCCAATTCTTTTTTTTTTTTTTTTACCATCTTTTTCCACCAGAATTTCAAGCAAATACAGGTGAATTGTATTAGCTTTAAGACCACATCTTTTGGTTGACATTAGATAGGTTACCCGCCAGAATCTACTGGAACACTTGTTGCTTTATAAAAAAATGTTTTAGTTAATGTTTAATAATCGATAATTTTTTTTTTTACCTGCCTGTAATTGTTCACTCCGCAATGCTTTTCGTTTTCTAGAAGAAATTGTACTATCAGTAACGTCGATAGGTCTACTTAATTATTTATTAAAGTCGCATAACGTAAAAAAAAAAGTCTAGCGCGGTCAATATTGTTTAATCAATCGCCTGATCATCCGGGTCACCCGGGTCGACTCGGGTCGAGCAAAACGTGACCCTGACCCGGCGGGTTTTTTGAATTAAGACTCCGACTCGAGAAATATTCGAGACGGGTCAAACAATCCGGGTCGACTCGATCGTTTCGGAGCACTAACTATTACTCTTGGACTAGACCTTTTCAAAAGCGAAGGTTGAAACATTTATTTAAAAGGCAGGACGGGAATACTTTACTTCTTATTTTTTTTGTTTTTGTTTCTAACTTTTTATTATTATCAAAATTTTTCGTTCTCTATTTAGTACGCCGATTTAATTATTCCTAGTACATTTTAAATATCTTTTATTGTTTTATATATCAAAGCCAAATTAAATAAATTTACAATTCAAAAATTTACTTTTCAAACAAAATTGTTTATGTAAACATTTTGTTAGTATTGATAATGTAAGAAAAAGCTTAAAAAAATGTAATTAATTATTCCATTATTCCCAACCATTTATCGATAATAGCGATATTCTTAAAAAAATTTAATCATACAGTATAAATCAAATAATAATTTCACGAAAATTACGTCATTTTTCATGCATTTCTCTTAATTACAAATTTAATACTAACCCAAGATTCATAATCTTTTTTGTTATTAATATCACCAAACATTTTTAATGCTTTAATTCTTAAAAAATAATTTCCATTAGGAGCCGGCATACCGAATTCTTCTTTATTATAAATAAGTCCATCCCATGAAACTCGTTCTATTTGAAGTTTTTTAGATTCAATTCCAGTAAAATTTTTAACCCATCCTAAAAGACTTTGTTTGTCATCAAGTATTTCGGTAATAATCATTTG